>JANJXV010001021.1:0-228450 GCA_024803745.1 Megascapheus bottae | reverse complement strand
CGGTGACTTAACACACCTCCATTCTGACTTCACACACGTCCATTCTATGACTTCACACACTTCCATTCTATGACTTCAGAAACCACCATTCTGTGACTTCACACACCTCCATTCTGAGTTCACACACCTCCATTCTGTGACTTCACACACCTCCATTCTGAGTTCACACACATCCATTCTGTGACTTCACACACCTCCATTCTATAATTTCATACACCTCCATTCTATGACTTCACACACCTCCAGTCAGTGACTTCACACACTTCCATTCTATGACTTCACACACCTCCATTCTGTGACTTCACACACCTCCATTCTATGACTTCACACTCTTCCATTGTGACGTGACACACACCTCCATTCTATGAGTTCACACACCTCCATTCTGACTTCACACACCTCCATTCTATGACTTCACACACCTCCATTCTGAATTCACACAGCTCCATTCTGTGCCTTCACAAAACTCTATTCTATGATTTCACACACCTCCATACTATGACTTCACACAACTCCATCTATGACTTCACACACCTCCATTCTGACTACACACACCTCTATTCTATGACTTCGCACACCTCCATTCTGACATCACACATTTCCATTCTATGACTTCACAGACCTTGAATCTGTGATTTCACTCACATGCACTCTATGACTTCACACTCCTCCATTCTGTGACTTCACACACCTCCATTCTATGACTTCACACACCTCCATTCTGTGACTTTACACAGCTCCATTCTATGACTTCACACTCCTCCATTGTAGGACTTCCACACCTCCTTACTATGACTTCACCCACCTCCAATCGATGACTACACACCTCGATTCCGACTTCACACACCTCCATTCTGTGACTTCACACACCCCCATTCTATGAGTTCACACACCTCCATTCTATGACTTCACACACCTTCATTCTTACTTCAGAAACATCCATTCTATGACTTCACACACCTCCATTCTATGACTTCACAAACCTCTATTCTGTGACTTCACACACCTCCATTCTGAGTTCACACAACTCCATTCGTTGACTTCACACACCTCCATTCTGACTTCACACACCTCCATTCTATGACTTCACACACTTCCATTCTTTGACTTCACATAAAACCATTCTGTGACTTCACACACCTCCATTCTGACTTCACACACCTCCATTCTGTGACTTCTAACACCTCGATTCTGTGACTTCACACACCTCCATTCTATGAATTCATACCGTCCCTCCTGTGACTTCACACACCTCCATTCTATGACTTCACACACCTCCATTCTATGACTTCACACACCTCCATTCTGTGACTTTACACACCTCCATTCTGAGTTCACACACCTCAATTCTGGGACTTCACACACCTCCAATCTGTGACTTCCCATACCTCCATTCTGTGACTTCACAACCTCCATTCTATGACTTCACACACCTCCATTCTATGACTTCACACACGTCCATTCTGTGACTTCACACACCTCCATTCTATGACTTCACACACCTCCATTGTGACTACACACACTACCATTCAATGAGTTCACACACCTCCATTCTGACTTCACACACCTCCATTCTATGACTACACACACCTCCATTCTATGACTTCACACACCTCCTTTCTGTGACTTCACCCAACTCCATTCTATGACTTCACACCTCCATTCTGACTTCATACACCTCCATTCTGTGACTTCACAGACCTCCAATATATATCTTCACACACCTCCATTCTATGACTTCACACACCTCCATTCTATGCCTTCACACACCTCCATTCTGTGACTTCACACACCTCCATTCTATGCCTTCACACATCTTCATTCTTACTTCACAAACATACATTCTATGACTTCACACTCCTCCATTCTATGACTTCAAACACCTCCATTCTTTGACTTCACACAACTCCATTCTGTGTTCACCCACCTGAATTCTGTGACTTCACACACCTCCATTCTGACTTCACACACCTCCATTCTATGACTTCACACACCTGCATTCTATGTCTTCACACACCACCATTCTTTGACTTCACACACCTAAATTCTGACTTGACACATCTCCATTCTGTGACTTCACACACCTCCATTCTGACTTCACATATCTCCATTCTATGACTTCACACACCTTCATTTTTACTTTACAAACATCCATTCTATAACTTCACACACCTCCATTCTATGACTTCACACACCTCCATTCAGTTACTTCACACACCTCCATTCTATGACTTCACACAATTCCATTCTGTGACTTTACACAGATCCATTCTATGACTTCACACACTTCCATTGTGACGTCACACACCTCCATTCTATGAGTTCACATACCTCCATTCTGACTTCACACACCTCCATTGTATGACTTCACACACCTCCATTCTGAATTCACACAGCTCCATTCTGTGACTTCACAAAACTCTATTCTAGGATTTCACACACCTCCATACTATGATTTCACACAACTACATCTATGACTTCACACACCTCCATTCTGACTTCACACACCTCTATTCTCTGACTTCGCACACCTCCATTTTGACATCACACACCTCCATTCTATGACTTCACAGACCTCGAATCTGTGATTTCACTCACATGCACTCTATGACTTCACACTCCTCCATTCTAGGACTTCCCACACCTCCTTACTATGACTTCACCCACCTCCAATCGATGACTACACACCTCGATTCTGACTTCACACACCTCCATTCTGTGACTTCACACGCCCCCATTCTATGAGTTCACACACCTCCATTCTATGACTTCACAAACCTCTATTCTGTGTCTTCACACACCTCCATTCTGAGTTCACACAACTCCATTCGGTGACTTCACACACCTCCATTCTGACTTCACACACCTCCATTCTATGACTTCACACACTTCCATTCTATGACTTCACATACCTCCATTCTGTGACTTCACACACCTCCATTCTGAGTTCACACACCTCCATTCTGTGACTTTTCACACCTCGATTCTGTGACTTCACACAGCTCCAATCTGTGACTTCACAAACTTCCATTCTATGACTTCACACACCTCCGTTCTATGACTTCACACAGATCCATTCTGTGACTTCACACACCTCCATTCTATGACCTCACACACCCTCATTCTATGATTTCACACACCTCCATTCTATAACTTCACACATCCATTTTATTTCACACACCTCCAATATATGCCTTCAAACACCGCAATTCTGTGACTTCACACACCTCCACTCTATGACTTCATTCCGTCCATTCTGTGACTTAACACACCTCCATTCTATGACTTCAGACACCTCCATTCTGTGACTTTACACACCTCCATTCTGAGTTCACACACCTCAATTCTGGGACTTCACACACCTCCAATCTGTGACTTCCCACACCTCCATTCTGTGACTTCACACACCTCCATTCTATGACTTCACACACCTCCATTATATGACTTCACACACGTCCATTCCGTGACTTCACACACCTCCATTCTATGACTTCACACACCTCCATTGTGACTACACACACTACCATTCTATGAGTTCACACACCTCCATTCTGACTTCACACACCTCCATTCTATGAGTACACACACCTCCATTCTATGACTTCTCACACCTCGATTCTGTGACTTCACACAGCTCCAATCTGTGACTTCACACACTTCTATTCTATGACTTCACACACCTCCATTCTATGACTTCACACAGATCCATTCTGTGACTTCACACACCTCCATTCTATGACCTCACACACCCTCATTCTATGATTTCACACACCTCCATTCTATGACTTCACACATCCATTTTGATTTCACAAACCTCCAATATATGACTTCAAACACCTCAATTCTGTGACTTCACACACCTCCATTCTATGACTTCATACCGTCCATTCTGTGACTTCACACACCTCCATTCTATGACATCACAAACTTCCATTCTATGACTTCACACACCTCCATTCTGTGACGTTACACAACTCCATTCTGGGTTCACACACCTCCATCCTGTGACTTCACACTCCTGCAATCTGTGACTTCCCACACCTCCATTCTGTGACTTCACACACCTCCATTTTATGACTTCACACACCTTCATTCTTACTTCACAAACACCCATTCTATGACTTCACACACCTCCATTCTATGACTTCACACACCTCCATTCTGTGACTTCACACACCTCCATTTTATGACTTCACACACCTCCATTGTGACTACACACACCTCCATTCTATGAGTTCAAACACCTCCATTCTGACTTCACACACCTCCATTCTATGAATTCACACACCTCCATTCTGAATTCACACAGCTCAATTCTGTGACTTCACAAAATTCCATTCTGACTTCACACACCTCCATTGTATGTATTCACAGACCTCCATTCTGTGACTTCACACACCTCCATTGTGACGTCACACACCTCCATTCTATGAGTTCACACACCTCCATTCTGACTTCACAAACCTCAGTTCTATGACTTCGCACACCTCCATTCTGCCATCACACACCTCCAATCTATGACTTCACAGACCTCGAATCTGTGACTTCACTCACCTCCACTCTGTAACTTCACACTCCTCCATTCTATGACTGCCCACACCTCCTTTCTATGACTTCACCCACCTTCATTCTATGACTTCACACACCTTCATTCTTACTTCAGAAACATCCATTCTATGACCTCACACACCTCCATCTATGACTTCACCAACCTCCATTCTGTGACTTCACACACCTCCATACTGAGTTCACAAAACTCCATTCAGTGACTTAACACACCTCCATTCTGACTTCACACACGTCCATTCTATGACTTCACACACTTCCTTTATATGACTTCACAAAGCTCCATTCTGTGACTTCACACACCTCCATTCTGAGTTCACACACCTCCATTCTGTGACTTCACACACCTCCATTCTATGACTTCACACACCTACATTCTATGACTTCACACATCCATTTTGACTTCATACACCTCCAACATATGACTTCAAACAGCTCAAATCTCTGACTTCACACACCTCCATTCTATGACTTTAAACTCGTCCATTCAGTGACTTCACACACCTCCATTCTTTGACTTCACCCACCTCCATTCTATGACTTCACACACCTCCATTCTCCGACTTCACACCACTCTAATTTGATTTCTCATACCTCCATTCTATGACTTCACAAGCTTCCCTTCGTTGACTTCACAATACTCCATTCTATGACTTCACACATCTACATTCTATGACTTCACACACCTCAATTCTGACTCACACAACTCCATTCTGTGACTTCACAAAACTGCATTCATGATTTCACATATCTCCATACTATGACTTCACACACCTCCATCTATGACTTCACACACCTCCATTCTGACTTCACACACCTCCATTCTGTGACTTCACACACCTCCATTCTGACTTCACACACCTCCATTGTATGACTTCCCAAACCTCCATTCTGTGACTTCACACACCTCCATTCTATGACATCACAAACTTCCATTGTGACGTCACCCACCTCCATTCTATGAGTTCACACACCTCCATTCTATGACTTCACACACCTTCATTCTTACTTCAGAAACATCCATTCTATGACTTCACACACCTCCATTCTATGACTTCACAAACCTCTATTCTGTGACTTCACACACCTCCATTCTGAGTTCACACAACTCCATTCGTTGACTTCACACACCTCCATTCTGACTTCACACACCTCCATTCTATGACTTCACACACCTCCATTGTGACTACACACACCTCCATTCTAAGAGTTCACACACCCCCATTCTCACTTCACACACCTCCATTCTATGACTTCACACACCTCCATTCTGTATTCATACAGCTCAATTCTGTGACTTCACAAAATTCCATTCTGACTTCACACACCTCCATTGTATGAATTCACACACCTCCATTCTGTGACTTCACACACTTCCATTGTGACGTCACACACCTCCATTTTTTGAGTTCACACACCTCCATTCTATGACTTCACACACCTCCATTCTGACTTCACAAACCTCTATTCTATGACTTCGCACACCTCCATTCTGACATCACACACGTCCAATCTATGACTTCACAGACCTCGAATCTGTGACTTCACTCACCTCCACTCTATGACATCACACTCCTCCATTCTATGACTTCCCACACCTCCTTTCTATGACTTCACCCACGTTCATTCTATGACTTCACACCTCCATTCTGACTTCACACACTTCCATTCAGTAACTTCACACACCTCCATTCAATGTCTTCACACACCTCCATTCTATGACTTCCCACACTTTCATTCTTACTTCAGAAACATCCATTCTATGACCTCACACACCTCCATCTATGACTTCACCAACCTACATTCTGTGACTTCACACACCTCCATACTGAGTTCACAAAACTCCATTCGGTGACTTAACACACCTCCATTCTGACTTCACACACGTCCATTCTATGACTTCACACACTTCCATTCTATGACTTCACAAACCACCATTCTGTGACTTCACACACCTCCATTCTGAGTTCACACACCTCCATTCTGTGACTTCACACACCTCCATTCTGAGTTCACACACATCCATTCTGTGACTTCACACACCTCCATTCTATAATTTCATACACCTCCATTCTATGACTTCACACACCTCCAGTCAGTGACTTCACACACTTCCATTCTATGACTTCACACACCTCCATTCTGTGACTTCACACACCTCCATTCTATGACTTCACACTCTTCCATTGTGACGTGACACACACCTCCATTCTATGAGTTCACACACCTCCATTCTGACTTCACACACCTCCATTCTATGACTTCACACACCTCCATTCTGAATTCACACAGCTCCATTCTGTGCCTTCACAAAACTCTATTCTATGATTTCACACACCTCCATACTATGACTTCACACAACTCCATCTATGACTTCACACACCTCCATTCTGACTACACACACCTCTATTCTATGACTTCGCACACCTCCATTCTGACATCACACATTTCCATTCTATGACTTCACAGACCTTGAATCTGTGATTTCACTCACATGCACTCTATGACTTCACACTCCTCCATTCTGTGACTTCACACACCTCCATTCTATGACTTCACACACCTCCATTCTGTGACTTTACACAGCTCCATTCCATGACTTCACACTCCTCCATTGTAGGACTTCCCACACCTCCTTACTATGACTTCACCCACCTCCAATCGATGACTACACACCTCGATTCCGACTTCACACACCTCCATTCTGTGACTTCACACACCCCCATTCTATGAGTTCACACACCTCCATTCTATGACTTCACACACCTTCATTCTTACTTCAGAAACATCCATTCTATGACTTCACACACCTCCATTCTATGACTTCACAAACCTCTATTCTGTGACTTCACACACCTCCATTCTGAGTTCACACAACTCCATTCGGTGACTTCACACACCTCCATTCTGACTTCACACACCTCCATTCTATGACTTCACACACTTCCATTCTTTGACTTCACATAAAACCATTCTGTGACTTCACACACCTCCATTCTGACTTCACACACCTCCATTCTGTGACTTCTAACACCTCGATTCTGTGACTTCACACACCTCCATTCTATGAATTCATACCGTCCCTCCTGTGACTTCACACACCTCCATTCTATGACTTCACACACCTCCATTCTATGACTTCACACACCTCCATTCTGTGACTTTACACACCTCCATTCTGAGTTCACACACCTCAATTCTGGGACTTCACACACCTCCAATCTGTGACTTCCCATACCTCCATTCTGTGACTTCACAACCTCCATTCTATGACTTCACACACCTCCATTCTATGACTTCACACACGTCCATTCTGTGACTTCACACACCTCCATTCTATGACTTCACACACCTCCATTGTGACTACACACACTACCATTCAATGAGTTCACACACCTCCATTCTGACTTCACACACCTCCATTCTATGACTACACACACCTCCATTCTATGACTTCACACACCTCCTTTCTATGACTTCACCCAACTCCATTCTATGACTTCTCACCTCCATTCTGACTTCATACACCTCCATTCTGTGACTTCACAGACCTCCAATATATAACTTCACACACCTCCATTCTATGACTTCACACACCTCCATTCTATGCCTTCACACACCTCCATTCTGTGACTTCACACACCTCCATTCTATGCCTTCACACACCTTCATTCTTACTTCACAAATATACATTCTATGACTTCACACTCCTCCATTCTATGACTTCAAACACCTCCATTCTTTGACTTCACACAACCCCATTCTGTGTTCACCCACCTGAATTCTGTGACTTCACACACCTCCATTCTGACTTCACACACCTCCATTCTATGACTTCACACACCTCCATTCTATGTCTTCACACACCTACATTCTTTGACTTCACACACCTAAATTCTGACTTGACACATCTCCATTCTGTGACTTCACACACCTCCAATCTGACTTCACATATCTCCATTCTATGACTTCACACACCTTCATTTTTACTTTACAAACATCCATTCTATAACTTCACACACCTCCATTCTATGACTTCACACACCTCCATTCAGTTACTTCACACACCTCCATTCTATGACTTCACACAATTCCATTCTGTGACTTTACACAGATCCATTCTATGACGTCACACACTTCCATTGTGACGTCACACACCTCCATTCTATGAGTTCACATACCTCCATTCTGACTTCACACACCTCCATTGTATGACTTCACACACCTCCATTCTGAATTCACACAGCTCCATTCTGTGACTTCACAAAAGTCTATTCTAGGATTTCACACACCTCCATACTATGATTTCACACAACTACATCTATGACTTCACACACCTCCATTCTGACTTCACACACCTCTATTCTCTGACTTCGCACACCTCCATTTTGACATCACACACCTCCATTCTATGACTTCACAGACCTCGAATCTGTGATTTCACTCACATGCACTCTATGACTTCACACTCCTCCATTCTAGGACTTCCCACACCTCCTTACTATGACTTCACCCACCTCCAATCGATGACTACACACCTCGATTCTGACTTCACACACCTCCATTCTGTGACTTCACACGCCCCCATTCTATGAGTTCACACACCTCCATTCTATGACTTCACAAACCTCTATTCTGTGACTTCACACACCTCCATTCTGAGTTCACACAACTCCATTCGGTGACTTCACACACCTCCATTCTGACTTCACACACCTCCATTCTATGACTTCACACACTTCCATTCTATGACTTCACATACCTCCATTCTGTGACTTCACACACCTCCATTCTGAGTTCACACACCTCCATTCTGTGACTTTTCACACCTCGATTCTGTGACTTCACACAGCTCCAATCTGTGACTTCACAAACTTCCATTCTATGACTTCACACACCTCCGTTCTATGACTTCACACAGATCCATTCTGTGACTTCACACACCTCCATTCTATGACCTCACACACCCTCATTCTATGATTTCACACACCTCCATTCTATAACTTCACACATCCATTTTATTTCACACACCTCCAATATATGACTTCAAACACCGCAATTCTGTGACTTCACACACCTCCACTCTATGACTTCATTCCGTCCATTCTGTGACTTAACACACCTCCATTCTATGACTTCAGACACCTCCATTCTGTGACTTTACACACCTCCATTCTGAGTTCACACACCTCAATTCTGGGACTTCACACACCTCCAATCTGTGACTTCCCACACCTCCATTCTGTGACTTCACACACCTCCATTCTATGACTTCACACACCTCCATTATATGACTTCACACACGTCCATTCCGTGACTTCACACACCTCCATTCTATGACTTCACACACCTCCATTGTGACTACACACACTACCATTCTATGAGTTCACACACCTCCATTCTGACTTCACACACCTCCATTCTATGAGTACACACACCTCCATTCTATGACTTCTCACACCTCGATTCTGTGACTTCACACAGCTCCAATCTGTGACTTCACACACTTCTATTCTATGACTTCACACACCTCCATTCTATGACTTCACACAGATCCATTCTGTGACTTCACACACCTCCATTCTATGACCTCACACACCCTCATTCTATGATTTCACACACCTCCATTCTATGACTTCACACATCCATTTTGATTTCACAAACCTCCAATATATGACTTCAAACACCTCAATTCTGTGACTTCACACACCTCCATTCTATGACTTCATACCGTCCATTCTGTGACTTCACACACCTCCATTCTATCACATCACAAACTTCCATTCTATGACTTCACACACCTCCATTCTGTGACGTTACACAACTCCATTCTGGGTTCACACACCTCCATCCTGTGACTTCACACTCCTGCAATCTGTGACTTCCCACACCTCCATTCTGTGACTTCACACACCTCCATTTTATGACTTCACACACCTTCATTCTTACTTCACAAACACCCATTCTATGACTTCACACACCTCCATTCTATGACTTCACACACCTCCTTTCTGTGACTTCACACACCTCCATTCTATGACTTCACACACCTCCAATCTGAATTCACACACCTCCATTCTATGACGTCACCCACCTCCATTCTATGACTTCACACACCTCCATTCTCCGACTTCACACCCCTCTAATTTGATTTCTCATACCTCCATTCTATGACTACACAAACCTCCCTTCGGTGACTTCACAATACTCCATTCTATGACTTCACACATCTACATTCTATGACTTCACACACCTCAATTCTGACTCACACAACTCCATTCTGTGACTTCACAATACTCCATTCTATGATTTCACATATCTCCATACTATGACTTCACAAACCTCCATCTATTACTTCACACACCGCCATTCTGAGTTCACACACCTCCATTTTTTGACTTCACACACCTCCATTCTGACTTCACACACCTCCATTGTATGACGTCACACACCTCCATTCTCTGACTTCACACACATACATTCTATGACTTCACAAACTTCCATTGTGACGTCACACACCTCCATTCTATGAGTGCACACACCTCCATTCTATGACTTCACACATCTCCATTCTGACTTCACACACCTCTATTCTACGACTTCGTACACCTACATTCTGACTTCACACACCTCCATTCTATGACTTCACAGACCTCGAATCTGTGACTTCACTCACCTCCACTCTATGACTTCACACTTCTCCATTCTATGACTTCCCACACCTAATTTCTATGACTTCACACACCTCCATTCTGTGACTTCACACACCTCCATTCTATGATTTCACACACATCCATTCTGTGATTTCACACACCTCCATTCTATGACTTCACACACCTCCATTCTGTGACTTCACACACCTCCATTCTATGACTTCACAAACCTCCATTCTATGACTTCACACACCTACATTGTGACTTCACACACCTCCATTCTATGAGTTCACACACCTGCATTGTGACTTCACACACCTCCATTCTATGACTTCAAACACCTCCATTCTGACCTCACACACCTCCACTCTGACTTCACACACCTAAATTCTCTGACTTCACTCACCTCCATTCTATGATTTCACACACCTCCATTCTATGACTTCACTCACCTCCATTCTATGACATCACACACTTCCATTGTGACGTGACACACACCTCCATTCTATGAGTTCACACACCTCCATTCTGACTTCACACACCTCCATTCTATGACTTCACACACCTCCATTCTGAATTCACACAGCTCCATTCTGTGCCTTCACAAAACTCTATTCTATGATTTCACACACCTCCATACTATGACTTCACACAACTCCATCTATGACTTCACACACCTCCATTCTGACTACACACACCTCTATTCTATGACTTCGCACACCTCCATTCTGACATCACACATTTCCATTCTATGACTTCAGAGACCTTGAATCTGTGATTTCACTCACATGCACTCTATGACTTCACACTCCTCCATTCTATGACTTCAAACACCTCCATTCTTTGACTTCACACACCTCCATTCTGTGTTCACACACCTCAATTCTGTGACTTCACACACCTCCATTCTGACTTCACACACCTCAATTCTGTGACTTCACACACCTCCTTTCTATGACTTCACCCACCTCCAATCGATGACTAAACACCTCCATTCTGACTTCACACACCTCCATTCTGAGACTTCACACACGCCCATTCTATGAGTTCACATACCTCCATTCTATGACTTCACACACCTTCATTCTTACTTCAGAAACATCCATTCTATGACTTCACACACCTCCATTCTATGACTTCACAAACCTCCATTCTGTGACTTCACACACCTCCATTCTGAGTTCACACACCTCCATTCTGTGACTTCACACAACTCCATTCTGAGTTCACACACCTCTATTCTGTGATATCACACACCTTCCATTCTCTGACTTTACACACCTCCATTCAGTGACTTCACACACCTCCATTCTATGACTTCACACACCTCCATTCTGTGGCTTTACACAGCTCCATTCTATGACTTCACACTCCTCCATTGTAGGACTTCCCACACCTCCTTACTATGACTTCACCCACCTCCAATCGATGACTACACACCTCGATTCTGACTTCACACACCTCCATTCTGTGACTTCACACACCCCCATTCTATGAGTTCACACACCTCCATTCTATGACTTCACACACCTTCATTCTTACTTCAGAAACATCCATTCTATGACTTCACACACCTCCATTCTATGACTTCACAAACCTCTATTCTGTGACTTCACACACCTCCATTTTGACTTCACACACCTCCATTCTATGACTTCACACACTTCCATTCTATGACTTCACATACCTCCATTCTGTGACTTCACACACCTCCATTCTGACTTCACACACCTCCATTCTGTGACTTCTAACACCTCGATTCTGTGACTTCACACAGGTCCAATCTGTGACTTCACACACTTCCATTCTATGACTTCACACACCTCCATTCTATGACTTCACACACATTCATTCTGTGACTTCACACACCTCCATTCTATGACCTCACACACCCTCATTCTATGATTTCACACACCTCCAGTCTATGACTTCACACATCCATGTTGATTTCACACACCTCCAATATATGACTTCAAACACCTCAATTCTGTGACTTCACACACCTCCATTCTATGAATTCATACCGTCCCTTCTGTGACTTCACACACCTCCATTCTATGACTTCACACACCTCCATTCTATGACTTCACACACCTCCATTCTGTGACTTTACACACCTCCATTCTGAGTTCACACACCTCAATTCTGGGACTTCACACACCTCCAATCTGTGACTTCCCACACCTCCATTCTGTGACTTCACAACCTCCAATCTATGACTTCACACACCTCCATTCTATGACTTCACACACGTCCATTCTGTGACTTCACACACCTCCATTCTATGACTTCACACACCTCCTTTGTGACTACACACACTACCATTCTATGAGTTCACACACCTCCATTCTGACTTCACACACCTCCATTCTATGACTACACACACATCCATTCTATGACTTCACACACCTCGTTTCTATGACTTCACCCAACTCCATTCTCTGACTTCACACCTCCATTCTGACTTCACACACCTCCATTCTGTGACTTCACACACCTCCATTATATGACTACACACACTACCATTCTATGAGTTCACACACCTCCATTCTGACTTCACACACCTCCATTCTATGACTACACACACATCCATTCTATGACTTCACACACCTCGTTTCTATGACTTCACCCAACTCCATTCTCTGACTTCACACCTCCATTCTGACTTCACACACCTCCATTCTGTGACTTCACACACCTCCATTATATGACTTCACACACCTCCATTCTATGACTTCACACACCTCCACTCTATGCCTTCACACACCTCCATTCTGTGACTTCACACACCTCCATTCTATGCCTTCACACACCTTCATTCTTACTTCACAAACATACATTCTA
Organism: Megascapheus bottae; assembly: GCA_024803745.1. Classification (NCBI taxonomy): domain Eukaryota; kingdom Metazoa; phylum Chordata; class Mammalia; order Rodentia; family Geomyidae; genus Megascapheus; species Megascapheus bottae. The sequence continues at coordinate 214,387 of JANJXV010001021.1, read as the reverse complement.
TGACTTCACACTCCTCCATTCTATGACTTCAAACACCTCCATTCTTTGACCTCACACACCTCCATTCTGTGTTCACACACCTCAATTCTGTGACCTCACACACCTCCATTGTGACTTCACACACCTCCATTCTATGACTTCACACACCTCCATTCTATGACTTCACACACCTCCATTCTTTGACTTCACACACCTAAATTCTGAGTTGACACATCTCCATTCTGTGACATCACACACCTCCATTCTGACTTCACACATCTCCATTCTATGACTTCACACACCTTCATTTTTACTTTACAAACATCCATTCTATAACTTCACACACCTCCATTCTATGACTTCTCACACGTCCATTCTGTGACTTTACACAGCTCCATTCTATGACTTCACACACTTCCATTGTGACGTCACACACATCCATTCTATGAGTTCAAACACCTCCATTCCTACTTCACACACCTCCATTCTATGACTTCACACACCTCCATTCTGAATTCACACAGCTCCATTCTGTGACTTCACAAAACTCTATTCTATGATTTCACACACCTCCATACTATGACTTCACACAACTCCGTCTATGACTTCACACACCTCCATTCTGACTTCACACACCTCTATTCTATGACTTCGCACACCTCCATTCTGACATCACACACCTCCATTCTATGACTTCACAGACCTCGAATCTGTGATTTCACTCACATGCACTCTATGACTTCACACTCCTCCATTCTGTTACTTTCCACAACTCCTTTCTATGACTTCACCCACCTCCAATCGATGACTACACACCTCCATTTTGACTTCACACACCTCCATTCTGTGACTTCACACACCCCCATTCTATGAGTTCACATACCTCCATTCTATGACTTCACACACCTTCATTCTTACTTCAGAAACATCCATTCTATGACTTCACACACCTCCATTCTATGACTTCACAAACCTCCATTCTGTGACTTCACACACTTCCATTCTGAGTTCACACAACTCCATTCGGTGACTTCACACACCTCCATTCTGACTTCACACAGCTCCATTCTATGACTTCACAAACCTCCATTCTATGACTTCACACACCTCCTTTCTATGACTTCACCCAACTCCATTCTATGATTTCACACCTAGATTCTGACTTCACACACCTCCATTCTGTGACTTCACACACCTCCATTCAGTGACTTCACACACCTCCATTCTATGCCTTCACACACCTTCATTCTTACTTCACAAACATACATTCTATGATTTCACATTCCTCCATTCTATGACTTCAAACACCTCCATTCTTTGACTTCACACACCTCTATTCTGTGTTCACACACCTCAGTTCTGTGACTTCACACACCTCCATTCTGACTTCACACACCTCCATTCTATGACTTCACACACCTCCATTCTATGTCTTCACACCTCCATTCTTTGACTTCACACACCTAAATTCTGACTTGACACATCTCCATTCTGTGACTTCACACACCTCCATTCTGACTTCACACATCTCTATTCTATGACTTCACACACCTTCATTTTTACTTTACAAACATCCATTCTATAACTTCATACACCTCCATTCTATGACTTCACACACCTCCATTCAGTGACTTCACACACTTCCATTCTATGACTTCACACACCTCCATTCTGTGACTTCACACACCTCCATTCTATGACTTCACACTCTTCCATTGTGACGTGACACACACCTCCATTCTATGAGTTCACACACCTCCATTCTGACTTCACACACCTCCATTCTATGACTTCACACACCTCCATTCTGAATTCACACAGCTATATTCTGTGCCTTCACAAAACTCTATTCTATGATTTCACACACCTCCATACTATGACTTCACACAACTCCATCTATGACTTCACACACCTCCATTCTGACTACACACACCTCTATTCTATGACTTCGCACACCTCCATTCTGACATCACACATTTCCATTCTATGACTTCACAGACCTTGAATCTGTGATTTCACTCACATGCACTCTATGACTTCACACTCCTCCATTCTGTGACTTCACACACCTCCTTTCTGTGACTTCACACACCTCCATTCTGTGACTTTACACAGCTCCATTCTATGACTTCACACTCCTCCATTGTAGGACTTCCCACACCTCCTTACTATGACTTCACCCACCTCCAATCGATGACTACACACCTCGATTCTGACTTCACACACCTCCATTCTGTGACTTCACACACCCCCATTCTATGAGTTCACACACCTCCATTCTATGACTTCACACACCTTCATTCTTACTTCAGAAACATCCATTCTATGACTTCACACACCTCCATTCTATGACTTCACAAACCTCTATTCTGTGACTTCACACACCTCCATTCTGAGTTCACACAACTCCATTCGTTGACTTCACACACCTCCATTCTGACTTCACACACCTCCATTCTATGACTTCACACACTTCCATTCTATGACTTCACATACCACCATTCTGTGACTTCACACACCTCCATTCTGACTTCACACACCTCCATTCTGTGACTTCTAACACCTCGATTCTGTGACTTCACACAGGTCCAATCTGTGACTTCACACACTTCCATTCTATGACTTCACACACCTCCATTCTATGACTTCACACACATTCATTCTGTGACTTCACACACCTCCATTCTATGACCTCACACACCCTCATTCTATGATTTCACACACCTCCATTCTATGACTTCACACATCCATGTTGATTTCACACACCTCCAATATATGACTTCAAACACCTCAATTCTGTGACTTCACACACCTCCATTCTATGAATTCATACCGTCCCTCCTGTGACTTCACACACCTCCATTCTATGACTTCACACACCTCCATTCTATGACTTCACACACCTCCATTCTGTGACTTTACACACCTCCATTCTGAGTTCACACACCTCAATTCTGGGACTTCACACACCTCCAATCTGTGACTTCCCATACCTCCATTCTGTGACTTCACAACTTCCATTCTATGACTTCACACACCTCCATTCTATGACTTCACTCACGTCCATTCTGTGACTTCACACACCTCCATTCTATGACTTCACACACCTCCATTGTGACTACACACACTACCATTCAATGAGTTCACACACCTCCATTCTGACTTCACACACCTCCATTCTATGACTACACACACCTCCATTCTATGACTTCACACACCTCCTTTCTATGACTTCACCCAACTCCATTCTATGACTTCACACCTCCATTCTGACTTCATACACCTCCATTCTGTGACTTCACAGACCTCCAATATATAACTTCACACACCTCCATTCTATGACTTCACACACCTCCATTCTATGCCTTCACACACCTCCATTCTGTGACTTCACACACCTCCATTCTATGCCTTCACACACCTTCATTCTTACTTCACAAACATACATTCTATGACTTCACACTCCTCCATTCTATGACTTCAAACACCTCCATTCTTTGACTTCACACAACTCCATTCTGTGTTCACCCACCTGAATTCTGTGACTTCACACACCTCCATTCTGACTTCACACACCTCCATTCTATGACTTCACACACCTCCATTCTATGTCTTCACACACCACCATTCTTTGACTTCACACACCTAAATTCTGACTTGACACATCTCCATTCTGTGACTTCACACACCTCCATTCTGACTTCACATATCTCCATTCTATGACTTCACACACCTTCATTTTTACTTTACAAACATCCATTCTATAACTTCACACACCTCCATTCTATGACTTCACACACCTCCATTCAGTTACTTCACACACCTCCATTCTATGACTTCACACAATTCCATTCTGTGACTTTACACAGATCCATTCTATGACTTCACACACTTCCATTGTGACGTCACACACCTCCATTCTATGAGTTCACATACCTCCATTCTGACTTCACACACCTCCATTGTATGACTTCACACACCTCCATTCTGAATTCACACAGCTCCATTCTGTGACTTCACAAAACTGTATTCTAGGATTTCACACACCTCCATACTATGATTTCACACAACTACATCTATGACTTCACACACCTCCATTCTGACTTCACACACCTCTATTCTCTGACTTCGCACACCTCCCTTTTGACATCACACACCTCCATTCTATGACTTCACAGACCTCGAATCTGTGATTTCACTCACATGCACTCTATGACTTCACACTCCTCCATTCTAGGACTTCCCACACCTCCTTACTATGACTTCACCCACCTCCAATCGATGACTACACACCTCGATTCTGACTTCACACACCTCCATTCTGTGACTTCACACGCCCCCATTCTATGAGTTCACACACCTCCATTCTATGACTTCACAAACCTCTATTCTGTGACTTCACACACCTCCATTCTGAGTTCACACAACTCCATTCGGTGACTTCACACACCTCCATTCTGACTTCACACACCTCCATTCTATGACTTCACACACTTCCATTCTATGACTTCACATACCTCCATTCTGTGACTTCACACACCTCCATTCTGAGTTCACACACCTCCATTCTGTGACTTTTCACACCTCGATTCTGTGACTTCACACAGCTCCAATCTGTGACTTCACAAACTTCCATTCTATGACTTCACACACCTCCGTTCTATGACTTCACACAGATCCATTCTGTGACTTCACACACCTCCATTCTATGACCTCACACACCCTCATTCTATGATTTCACACACCTCCATTCTATAACTTCACACATCCATTTTATTTCACACACCTCCAATATATGACTTCAAACACCTCAATTCTGTGACTTCACACACCTCCACTCTATGACTTCATTCCGTCCATTCTGTGACTTAACACACCTCCATTCTATGACGTCAGACACCTCCATTCTGTGACTTTACACACCTCCATTCTGAGTTCACACACCTCAATTCTGGGACTTCACACACCTCCAATCTGTGACTTCCCACACCTCCATTCTGTGACTTCACACACCTCCATTCTATGACTTCACACACCTCCATTATATGACTTCACACACGTCCATTCCGTGACTTCACACACCTCCATTCTATGACTTCACACACCTCCATTGTGACTACACACACTACCATTCTATGAGTTCACACACCTCCATTCTGACTTCACACACCTCCATTCTATGAGTACACACACCTCCATTCTATGACTTCTCACACCTCGATTCTGTGACTTCACACAGCTCCAATCTGTGACTTCACACACTTCTATTCTATGACTTCACACACCTCCATTCTATGACTTCACACAGATCCATTCTGTGACTTCACACACCTCCATTCTATGACCTCACACACCCTCATTCTATGATTTCACACACCTCCATTCTATGACTTCACACATCCATTTTGATTTCACAAACCTCCAATATATGACTTCAAACACCTCAATTCTGTGACTTCACACACCTCCATTCTATGACTTCATACCGTCCATTCTGTGACTTCACACACCTCCATTCTATGACATCACAAACTTCCATTCTATGACTTCACACACCTCCATTCTGTGACGTTACACAACTCCATTCTGGGTTCACACACCTCCATCCTGTGACTTCACACTCCTGCAATCTGTGACTTCCCACACCTCCATTCTGTGACTTCACACACCTCCATTTTATGACTTCACACACCTTCATTCTTACTTCACAAACACCCATTCTATGACTTCACACACCTCCATTCTATGACTTCACACACCTCCATTCTGTGACTTCACACACCTCCATTTTATGACTTCACACACCTCCATTGTGACTACACACACCTCCATTCTATGAGTTCAAACACCTCCATTCTGACTTCACACACCTCCATTCTATGAATTCACACACCTCCATTCTGAATTCACACAGCTCAATTCTGTGACTTCACAAAATTCCATTCTGACTTCACACACCTCCATTGTATGTATTCACAGACCTCCATTCTGTGACTTCACACACCTCCATTGTGACGTCACACACCTCCATTCTATGAGTTCACACACCTCCATTCTGACTTCACAAACCTCAATTCTATGACTTCGCACACCTCCATTCTGCCATCACACACCTCCAATCTATGACTTCACAGACCTCGAATCTGTGACTTCACTCACCTCCACTCTGTAACTTCACACTCCTCCATTCTATGACTGCCCACACCTCCTTTCTATGACTTCACCCACCTTCATTCTATGACTTCACACACCTTCATTCTTACTTCAGAAACATCCATTCTATGACCTCACACACCTCCATCTATGACTTCACCAACCTCCATTCTGTGACTTCACACACCTCCATACTGAGTTCACAAAACTCCATTCAGTGACTTAACACACCTCCATTCTGACTTCACACACGTCCATTCTATGACTTCACACACTTCCTTTATATGACTTCACAAAGCTCCATTCTGTGACTTCACACACCTCCATTCTGAGTTCACACACCTCCATTCTGTGACTTCACACACCTCCATTCTATGACTTCACACACCTACATTCTATGACTTCACACATCCATTTTGACTTCATACACCTCCAACATATGACTTCAAACAGCTCAATTCTCTGACTATACACACCTCCATTCTATGACTTTAAACTCGTCCATTCAGTGACTTCACACACCTCCATTCTTTGACTTCACCCACCTCCATTCTATGACTTCACACACCTCCATTCTCCGACTTCACACCCCTCTAATTTGATTTCTCATACCTCCATTCTATGACTTCACAAACTTCCCTTCGTTGACTTCACAATACTCCATTCTATGACTTCACACATCTACATTCTATGACTTCACACACCTCAATTCTGACTCACACAACTCCATTCTGTGACTTCACAAAACTGCATTCATGATTTCACATATCTCCATACTATGACTTCACACACCTCCATCTATGACTTCACACACCTCCATTCTGACTTCACACACCTCCATTCTGTGACTTCACACACCTCCATTCTGACTTCACACACCTCCATTGTATGACTTCACAAACCTCCATTCTGTGACTTCACACACCTCCATTCTATGACTTCACAAACTTCCATTGTGACGTCACCCACCTGCATTCTATGAGTTCACACAACTCCATTCTATGACTTCACACACCTAATTTCTATGACTTCACCCACCTCCATTCTATGACTTCACACCTCCATTCTGACTTCACACACCTCCATTCTGTGACTTCACACACCTCCATTCTATGACTTCACAAACTACGATTGTGACGTCACACACCTCCATTCTATGACTTCACTCACCTCCATTCTATGAGTTCACACACCTCCTTTCTGAGTTGACACACCTCCATTCTATGACTTCACACACCTCCAATCTGAATTCACACACCTCCATTCTATGACGTCACCCACCTCCATTCTATGACTTCACACACCTTCATTCTCCGACTTCACACCCCTCTAATTTGATTTCTCATACCTCCATTCTATGACTACACAAACCTCCCTTCGGTGACTTCACAATACTCCATTCTATGACTTCACACATCTACATTCTATGACTTCACACACCTCAATTCTGACTCACACAACTCCATTCTGTGACTTCACAATACTCCATTCTATGATTTCACATATCTCCATACTATGACTTCACAAACCTCCATGTATTACTTCACACACCGCCATTCTGAGTTCACACACCTCCATTTTTTGACTTCACACACCTCCATTCTGACTTCACACACCTCCATTCTATGACGTCACACACCTCCATTCTCTGACTTCACACAAATACATTCTATGACTTCACAAACTTCCATTGTGACGCCACACACCTCCATTCTATGAGTGCACACACCTCCATTCTATGACTTCACACATCTCCATTCTGACTTCACACACCTCTATTCTACGACTTCGTACACCTACATTCTGACTTCACACACCTCCATTCTATGACTTCACAGACCTCGAATCTGTGACTTCACTCACCTCCACTCTATGACTTCACACTTCTCCATTCTATGACTTCCCACACCTAATTTCTATGACTTCACACACCTCCATTCTATGACTTCACAAACTACGATTGTGACGTCACACACCTCCATTCTATGACTTCACTCACCTCCATTCTATGACTTCACACACCTCCTTTCTGAGTTGACACACCTCCATTCTATGACTTCACACACCTCCAATCTGAATTCACACACCTCCATTCTATGACGTCACCCACCTCCATTCTATGACTTCACACACCTTCATTCTCCGACTTCACACCCCTCTAATTTGATTTCTCATACCTCCATTCTATGACTACACAAACCTCCCTTCGGTGACTTCACAATACTCCATTCTATGACTTCACACATCTACATTCTATGACTTCACACACCTCAATTCTGACTCACACAACTCCATTCTGTGACTTCACAATACTCCATTCTATGATTTCACATATCTCCATACTATGACTTCACAAACCTCCATGTATTACTTCACACACCGCCATTCTGAGTTCACACACCTCCATTTTTTGACTTCACACACCTCCATTCTGACTTCACACACCTCTATTCTATGACTTCGAACACCTACATTCTGACTTCACACACCTCCATTCTATGACTTCACACACCTCCATTCTGACCTCACACACCTCCATTCTGACTTCACACACTTAAATTCTGTGACTTCACACACCTCCATTCTATGATTTCACACACCTCCATTCTATGACTTCACTCACCTCCATTCTATGACTTCACACACCTCCTTTCTGAGTTGACACACCTCCATTCTATGACTTCACACACCTCCAATATGAATTCACACACCTCCATTCTATGACTTCACCCACCTCCATTCTATGACTTCACACACCTCAATTCTCCGACTTCACACCCCTCTAATTTGATTTCTCATACCTCCATTTTATGACTTCACAAACCTCTCTTCGTTGACTTCACAATACTCCATTCTATGACTTCACACACCTCCATTCTGTGACTTCACACATCTCCATTCTATGATTTCACACACCTCCATTCTGTGACTTCACACACCTCCATTCTATGACTTCACACAACTCCATTCTGTGACTTCACACACCTCCATTCTATGACTTCACACACCTCCATTCTATGACTTCACACACCTACACTGTGACTTCACACACCGCCATTCTATGAGTTCACACACCTGCATTGTGACTTCACTCACCTCCATTCTATGACTTCACACACCTCCATTCTGACCTCACACACCTCCATTCTGACTTCACACACTTAAATTCTGTGACTTCACACACCTCCATTCTATGATTTCACACACCTCCATTCTATGACTTCACTCACCTCCATTCTATGACTTCACACACCTCCTTTCTGAGTTGACACACCTCCATTCTATGACTTCACACACCTCCAATCTGAATTCACACACCTCCATTCTATGACTTCACCCACCTCCATTCTATGACTTCACACACCTCCATTCTCCGACTTCACACCCCTCTAATTTGATTTCTCATACCTCCATTTTATGACATCACAAACCTCCCTTCGTTGACTTCACAATACTCCATTCTATGACTTCACACACCTCCATTCTATGACTTCACAGACCTTGAATCTGTGACTTCACTCACCTCCACTCTATAACTTCACAGTTCTCCATTCTATGACTTCCCACACCTAAGTTCTATGACTTCACCCACCTCCATTCTATGACTTCACACCTCCATTCTGACTTCACACACCTCCACTCTATGACTTCACACACCTCCATTCTGACTTCACACACCTCCATTCTGTGACTTTGCACACCTCCATTCTATGATTTCACACACCTCCATTCTGGGACCTCACACACATCCATTCTATGACTTCACACACCTCCATTCTGTGACGTCACACACCTCCATTCTGAGGTCACACACCTCCATTCTGTGACTTCTCACACCTCGATTCTCTGACTTCACACACCTCCAATCTGTGACTTCACACACTTCCATTCTATGACTTCACACACCTCCATTCTATGACTTCACACACCTCCATTCTGTGACTGCACACACCTCCATTCTATGAGCTCACACACCCTCATTCTATGATTTCACACACCTCCATTCTATGACTTCACACATCCATTTTGATTTCACACACCTTCAATATATGTCTTCAAACACCTCAATTCTGTGACTTCACACACTTCCATTCTATGACTTCACACACCTCCATTCTATGACTTCACACACCTCCATTCTATGACTTCATACCGACCCTTCTGTGACTTCACACACCTCCATTCTATGACTTCACACACTTACATTCTATGACTTCACACATCTCCATTTTGTGACTTTACACACCTCCATTCTGGGTTCACACACCTCCATTCTGTGACTTCACACTCCTGCAATCTGTGACTTCCCACACCTCCATTCTGTGACTTCACACACCTCCATTCTATGACTTCACACACCTTCATTCTTACTTCACAAACACCCAATCTATGACTTCACACACCTCCATTCTATGCCTTCACACACCTCCATTCTGTGACTTCACACACCTCCATTCTATGACTTCACACACCTCCATTGTGACTACACACACCTCCATTCTAAGAGTTCACACACCCCCATTCTCACTTCACACACCTCCATTCTATGACTTCACACACCTCCATTCTGTATTCATACAGCTCAATTCTGTGACTTCACAAAATTCCATTCTGACTTCACACACCTCCATTGTATGAATTCACACACCTCCATTCTGTGACTTCACACACTTCCATTGTGACGTCACACACCTCCATTTTTTGAGTTCACACACCTCCATTCTATGACTTCACACACCTCCATTCTGACTTCACAAACCTCTATTCTATGACTTCGCACACCTCCATTCTGACATCACACACGTCCAATCTATGACTTCACAGACCTCGAATCTGTGACTTCACTCACCTCCACTCTATGACATCACACTCCTCCATTCTATGACTTCCCACACCTCCTTTCTATGACTTCACCCACGTTCATTCTATGACTTCACACCTCCATTCTGACTTCACACACTTCCATTCAGTAACTTCACACACCTCCATTCAATGTCTTCACACACCTCCATTCTACGACTTCCCACACTTTCATTCTTACTTCAGAAACATCCATTCTATGACCTCACACACCTCCATCTATGACTTCACCAACCTACATTCTGTGACTTCACACACCTCCATACTGAGTTCACAAAACTCCATTCGGTGACTTAACACACCTCCATTCTGACTTCACACACGTCCATTCTATGACTTCACACACTTCCATTCTATGACTTCACAAACCACCATTCTGTGACTTCACACACCTCCATTCTGAGTTCACACACCTCCATTCTGTGACTTCACACACCTCCATTCTGAGTTCACACACATCCATTCTGTGACTTCACACACCTCCATTCTATGACTTCACACACCTACATTCTATGACTTCACACATCCATTTTGACTTCACACACCTCCAATATATGACTTCAAACAGCTGAATTCTCTGACTTCACACACCTCCATTCTATGACTTTAAACCCTTCCATTCAGTGACTTCACACACCTCCATTCTATGACTTCATACACCTCCATTCTATGACTTCACCCACCTCCATTCTATGACTTCACACACCTCCATTCTCCGAATTCCCACCACTCTAATTTGATTTCTCATACCTCCATTCTATGACTTCACACATCTACATTCTATGACTTCACACACCTCAATTCTGACTCACACAACTCCATTCTGTGACTTCATAAAACTCCATTCTATGATTTCACATATCTCCATACTATGACTTTACACACCTCCATCTATGACTTCACACACCTCCATTCTGAGTTCACACACCTCCATTCTGTGACTTCACACACCTCCATTCTGAATTCACACACCTCCATTGTATGACTTCACACACCTCCATTCTGTGACTTCACACACCTGCATTCTATGACTTCACAAACTTCCATTGTGACGTCACACACCTCCATTCTATGAGTTCACACACCTCCATTCTATGACTTCACACACCTAATTTCTTTGACTTCACCCACGTCCATTCTATGACTTCACACCTCCATTCTGACTTCACACACCTCAATTCTGTGACTTCACACACCTCCATTCTATGACTTCACAAACTACCATTGTGACGTCACACACATCCATTCTATGACTTCACTCACCTCCATTCTATGACTTCACACACCTCCTTTCTGAGTTGACACACCTCCATTATATGACTTCACACATCTCCATTCTGACCTCACACACCTCCATAATGACTTCTCACACCTAAATTCTGTGACTTCACACACCTTCATTCTATAATTTCACACACCTCCATTCTATGACTTCACACACCTCCATTCTATGACTTCACAGACCTACTTTATGAGTTGACAAACCTCCATTCTATGACGTCACACACCTCCAATCTGAATTCCCACATCTCCATTCTGTGACTTCACACACCTCCATTCTATGAGTTTACACACTTCCATTTTGACTTCACACACCTCCATTCTATGACTTCAAACAGCTCCATTCTGACTTCACACACCTCAATTCTATGACTTTACACACCTCTATTCTGACTTCACACACCTCCATTCTATGACTTCACAAACCTCCCTTCTATGACTTCACACACCTCCACTCTGACTTCACACATCTCCACTCTGTGACTTTACACACATCCATTCTGCGAATTCACACACCTCCATTCTGTGATTTCACACACCTCCATTCTTTGACTTCACACACCTCCATTCTATGACTTCACAAACCTCTATTGTGACTTCACACACTTCCATTCTATGACTTCACACAGCTCCAGTCTATGACTTCACAAACCTCCATTCTATGACTTCACACACCTGCACTCTGACTTCACACACCTCCATTCTATGACTTCATACACCTCCCTTCTATGACTTCATACACCAACATTCTATGACTTCACACACCTCCATTCTGTGACTTCACAAATCTCCATTCTGACTTCACACTCCTCCATTCTATGACTTCACACACCTCCATTCTATGACTTAACACATCTCCTTTTTGTAACTTCCCACACTTCCAATGTTGGACTTCACAAACCTCCATTCCATGACTTCAAACACCTCCATTCTATGAGTTCACACACCTCCATTCTTTGACTTCACACACCTCCATTTTGACTTCACACACCTACATTCTGTGACTTCACACACCTCCATTTGTGACTTCACACACCACCATTTTGACTTCACACACCTCCATTCTATGACTTCACATACTTCCATTCTATGACTTCACACACCTCCATTCTATGACTTCACACACATACATTGTGACTTTACACACCTCCATTCTATGAGTTCACACACCTGCTTTGTGACTTCACACACCTCCATTCTATGACTTCACACTTCTCCATTCTGACCTCACACACCTCCATACTGACTTCTCACACCTAAATTCTGTGACTTCACAAACCTCCATTCTATGATTTCACACACCTCCCTTCTATGACTTCACACACCTTCATTCTATGACTTCACTGACGTACTTTATGAGTTGACACACCTCCATTCTATGACTTCACACACCTCCAATCTGAATTCACACACCTCCATTCTGTGACTTCTTACACCTCCATTCTATGAGTTTACACACTTCCATTTTGACTTCACACACCTCCATTCTATGACTTCACACAGCTCCATTCTGACTTCACACACCTCAATTATATGACTTTACACACCTCTATTCTGACTTCACACACCTCCATTCTATGACTTCACAAACCTCCCTTCTATGACTTCACACACCTCCACTCTGTGACTTCACACATCTCCACTCTGTGTCTTTACACACCTCCATTCTGCGAATTCACACACCTCCATTCTGTGATTTCACACACCTCCATTCTATGACTTCACACACCTCCATTCTTTGACTTCACACACCTCCATTCTATGACTTCACACACCTCCATTGTGACTTCACACACCTCCCTTCCGTGACTTCACACACCTCCATTGTATGACTTCACACACCTACATTCTATGACATCACACACCTCCATTCTATGACTTCACACACTTCCATTCTATGACTTCACACACCTCCAATCTATGACTTCACACACCTCCATTCTATGAAATCACACACCCGCATTCGAACTTCACACACCTCCATTCTATGACTTCATACACCTCCATTCTATGACTTCATACACCAACATTCTATGACTTCACACACCTCCATTCTATGACTTCACAAATCTCCATTCTGACTTTACACTCCTCCATTCTATGACTTCATACATCTCCTTTCTGTAACTTCACACACTTCCAATGATTGACTTCACAAACCTCCATTCCATGAATTCACACACCTCCATTCTATGAGTTAACACACCTCCATTATTTGACTTCACACACCTCCATTTTGACTTCACACACCTCCATTCTGTGACTTCACACACCTCCATTCTGTGACTTCACACACTTCCATTCTGTGATATCACACACCTCCATTCTGTGACTTCACACACCACTATTGTTTGACATCACACGCCTCCATTCTTTGACTTCGCACACCTCCATTTCACGACTTCACACATGTCCATTCTATGAGTTCCCACACCACAATTTTGTCTTCACACACCTCCATTCTATGACTTCACACACCTGCATTGTGACTTCACACACCTCCATTCTATGACTTCACACTTCTCCATTCTGACCTCACACACCTCCATACTGACTTCTCACACCTAAATTCTGTGACTTCACACACCTCCATTCTATGATTTCACACACCTCCATTCTATGACTTCACACACCTCCTTTCTATGACTTCACAGACCTAATTTATGAGTTGACACACCTCCATTCTATGACTTCACACACCTACAATCTGAATTCACACACCTCCATTCTGTGACTTCTCACACCTCCATTCTATGAGTTTACACACTTCCATTTTGACTTCACTCACCTCCATTCTATGACTTCACACAGCTCCATTCTGACTTCACACACCTCAATTATATGACTTTGCACACCTCTATTCTGACTTCACACACCTCCATTCTATGACTTCACAAACCTCCCTTCTATGACTTCACACACCTCCACTCTGTGACTTCACACATCTCCACTCTGTGACTTTACACACCTCCATTCTGCGAATTCACACACCTCCATTCTGTGATTTCACACACCTCCATTCTATGACTTCACACACCTCCATTCTATGACTTCACACACCTCCATTGTGACTTCACACACCTCCATTCTGTGACTTCACACACCTCCCTTCCGTGACTTCACACACCTCCATTGTATGACTTCACACACCTACATTCTATGACATCACACACCTCCATTCTGTGACTTCACACACTTCCATTCTATGACTTCACACACCTCCATTCTATGACTTCACACACCTCCATTCTATGAATTCACACACCTGCATTCGAACTTCACAGACCTCCATTCTATGACTTCATACACCTCCATTCTATGACTTCATACACCAACATTCTATGACTTCACACACCTCCATTCTATGACTTCACAAATCTCCATTCTGACTTTACACTCCTCCATTCTATGACTTCACACATCTCCTTTTTGTAACTTCACACACTTCCAATGATTGACTTCACAAACCTCCATTCCATGACTCCACACACCTCCATTCTATGAGTTAACACACCTCCATTATTTGACTTTACACACCTTCATTTTGACTTCACACACCTCCATTCTGTGACTTCACACACCTCCATTCTGTGACTTCACACACCTCCATTTTGACTTCACACACTTCCATTCTGTGATATCACACACCTCCATTCTGTGACTTCACACACCACCATTGTTTGACATCACACGCCTCCATTCTTTGACTTCGCACACCTCCATTCCACGACTTCACACATGTCCATTCTATTAGTTCACACACATCCATTCTGTGAGTTCCCACACCACAATTTTGTCTTCACACACCTCCATTCTATGACTTCACACACCTTAATTCTTAATTCAGAAACACCCATTCTAATACTTCACACACCTCCATTCTATGACTTCGCAAACCTCAATTCTGTGGCTTCACGCACCTCCATTCTGAGTTCACACAACTCCATTCGGTCACTTCACACACCTCCAATCTGACTTCATACACCTCCATTCTATGAATTCACACACTTCCCTTCTATTACCTCACACACTTCCATTCAGTGACTTCACACACCTCCTTTCTGAGTTCACACACCTCCATTTTTTGACTTCACACACCTCCAATATATGACTTCAAACACCTCAATTCTCTGACTTCACACACCTTCAATCTATGACTTCATACCCGTCCATTCTATGACTTCACCCACCTCCATTCTCTGAGTTCACACACCTACATTCTCCGACTTCACACCCTTCCAATTTGTCTTCACATACCTCCATTCTATGACTTCACAAACCTCCCTTCGGTGACCTCACAATCCTCCATTCTATGACTTCACACATCTGCATTCTATGACTTCACAAACCTCAATTTTGACTCACACAGCTCCATTCTGTGACTTCACAAAACTCCATTCTATGATTTCACACATCTCCATACTATGAATTCACACACCTCCATCTATGACTTCACACACCTCCATTCTGAGTTCACACACCTCCATTCTGTGACTTCACACACCTCCATTCTGACTTCACACACCTCCATTGTATGACTTCACACACCTCCATTCTGTGATTTCACACACCTCCATTCTATGACTTCACAAACTTCCATTGTGACGTCACACCTCCATTCTATGAGTTCACACACCTCCATTCTATGACTTCACACACCTCCATTCTGACTTCACAAACCTCTATTCTATGACTTCACATACTACATTCTATGATTTCACACACCTCCATTCTGTGACTTCACACACCTCCATTCTATGACTTCACACACCTCCATTCTATGAGTTCACACACCTCCATTCTATGACTTCACACACCTCCATTGTGACTTCACACACCTCCCTTCCGTGACTTCACACACCTCCATTGTATGACTTCACACACCTACATTCTATGACATCACACACCTCCATTCTATGACTTCACACACTTCCATTCTATGACTTCACACACCTCCAATCTATGACTTCACACACCTCCATTCTATGAAATCACACACCTGCATTCGAACTTCACACACCTCCATTCTATGACTTCATACACCTCCATTCTATGACTTCATACACCAACATTCTATGACTTCACACACCTCCATTCTATGACTTCACAAATCTCCATTCTGACTTTACACTCCTCCATTCTATGACTTCATACATCTCCTTTCTGTAACTTCACACACTTCCAATGATTGACTTCACAAACCTCCATTCCATGAATTCACACACCTCCATTCTATGAGTTAACACACCTCCATTATTTGACTTCACACACCTCCATTTTGACTTCACACACCTCCATTCTGTGACTTCACACACCTCCATTCTGTGACTTCACACACTTCCATTCTGTGATATCACACACCTCCATTCTGTGACTTCACACACCACTATTGTTTGACATCACACGCCTCCATTCTTTGACTTCGCACACCTCCATTTCACGACTTCACACATGTCCATTCTATGAGTTCCCACACCACAATTTTGTCTTCACACACCTCCATTCTATGACTTCACACACCTGCATTGTGACTTCACACACCTCCATTCTATGACTTCACACTTCTCCATTCTGACCTCACACACCTCCATACTGACTTCTCACACCTAAATTCTGTGACTTCACACACCTCCATTCTATGATTTCACACACCTCCATTCTATGACTTCACACACCTCCTTTCTATGACTTCACAGACCTAATTTATGAGTTGACACACCTCCATTCTATGACTTCACACACCTACAATCTGAATTCACACACCTCCATTCTGTGACTTCTCACACCTCCATTCTATGAGTTTACACACTTCCATTTTGACTTCACTCACCTCCATTCTATGACTTCACACAGCTCCATTCTGACTTCACACACCTCAATTATATGACTTTGCACACCTCTATTCTGACTTCACACACCTCCATTCTATGACTTCACAAACCTCCCTTCTATGACTTCACACACCTCCACTCTGTGACTTCACACATCTCCACTCTGTGACTTTACACACCTCCATTCTGCGAATTCACACACCTCCATTCTGTGATTTCACACACCTCCATTCTATGACTTCACACACCTCCATTCTATGACTTCACACACCTCCATTGTGACTTCACACACCTCCATTCTGTGACTTCACACACCTCCCTTCCGTGACTTCACACACCTCCATTGTATGACTTCACACACCTACATTCTATGACATCACACACCTCCATTCTGTGACTTCACACACTTCCATTCTATGACTTCACACACCTCCATTCTATGACTTCACACACCTCCATTCTATGAATTCACACACCTGCATTCGAACTTCACAGACCTCCATTCTATGACTTCATACACCTCCATTCTATGACTTCATACACCAACATTCTATGACTTCACACACCTCCATTCTATGACTTCACAAATCTCCATTCTGACTTTACACTCCTCCATTCTATGACTTCACACATCTCCTTTTTGTAACTTCACACACTTCCAATGATTGACTTCACAAACCTCCATTCCATGACTCCACACACCTCCATTCTATGAGTTAACACACCTCCATTATTTGACTTTACACACCTTCATTTTGACTTCACACACCTCCATTCTGTGACTTCACACACCTCCATTTTGACTTCACACACTTCCATTCTGTGATATCACACACCTCCATTCTGTGACTTCACACACCACCATTGTTTGACATCACACGCCTCCATTCTTTGACTTCGCACACCTCCATTCCACGACTTCACACATGTCCATTCTATGAGTTCACACACATCCATTCTGTGAGTTCCCACACCACAATTTTGTCTTCACACACCTCCATTCTATGACTTCACACACCTTAATTCTTAATTCAGAAACACCCATTCTAATACTTCACACACCTCCATTCTATGACTTCGCAAACCTCAATTCTGTGGCTTCACGCACCTCCATTCTGAGTTCACACAACTCCATTCGGTCACTTCACACACCTCCAATCTGACTTCATACACCTCCATTCTATGAATTCACACACTTCCCTTCTATTACCTCACACACTTCCATTCAGTGACTTCACACACCTCCTTTCTGAGTTCACACACCTCCATTTTTTGACTTCACACACCTCCAATATATGACTTCAAACACCTCAATTCTCTGACTTCACACACCTTCAATCTATGACTTCATACCCGTCCATTCTATGACTTCACCCACCTCCATTCTCTGAGTTCACACACCTACATTCTCCGACTTCACACCCTTCCAATTTGTCTTCACATACCTCCATTCTATGACTTCACAAACCTCCCTTCGGTGACCTCACAATCCTCCATTCTATGACTTCACACATCTGCATTCTATGACTTCACAAACCTCAATTTTGACTCACACAGCTCCATTCTGTGACTTCACAAAACTCCATTCTATGATTTCACACATCTCCATACTATGAATTCACACACCTCCATCTATGACTTCACACACCTCCATTCTGAGTTCACACACCTCCATTCTGTGACTTCACACACCTCCATTCTGACTTCACACACCTCCATTGTATGACTTCACACACCTCCATTCTGTGATTTCACACACCTCCATTCTATGACTTCACAAACTTGCATTGTGACGTCACACCTCCATTCTATGAGTTCACACACCTCCATTCTATGACTTCACACACCTCCATTCTGACTTCACAAACCTCTATTCTATGACTTCACATACTACATTCTATGATTTCACACACCTCCATTCTGTGACTTCACACACCTCCATTCTATGACTTCACACACCTCCATTCTATGAGTTCACACACCTCCATTCTATGACTTCACACACCTCCATTCTGACTTCACAAACCTCTATTCTATGACTTCACATACCTACATTCTATGATTTCACACACCTCCATTCTGTGACTTCACACACCTCCATTCTATGACTTCACACACCTCCATTCTATGACTTCACACACCTCCATTCTATGACTTGACACAACTACATTGTCACTTCACACACCTCCGTTCTGTGACTTCACAGACCTCGAATCTGTGACTTCACTCACCTCCACTCTATGACTTCACACTTCTCCATTCTATGACTTCCCACACCTAATTTCTATGACTTCACCCACCCCCATTCTATGATTTCACACCTCCATTCTGACTTCACACACCTCCATTCTATGACTTCACACACCTCCATTCTGACTTCACAAACCTCCATTCTGTGACTTCACACATCTCCATTCTATGATTTCACACACCTCCATTCTGTGACTTCACACACCTCCATTCTATGACTTCACACACCTCCATTCTGTGACTTCACACACCTCCATTCTATGACTTCACACACCTCCATTCTATGACTTGACACAACTACATTGTCACTTCACACACCTCCATTTTATGAGTTCACACACCTCCATTATATGACTTCACTCACCTCCATTCTGTGACTTCACACACCACTATTGTTCGCTTCACACACCTCCATTCTTTGACTTCACACACCTCCATTCCACGACTTCACACACCTCCATTCGTTGAGTTCACACACATCCATTCTATGAGTTCACACACCACAATTTTGTCTTCACACACCTCCATTCTATGACTTCACCCACCTTCATTCTTAATTCAGAAACATCCATTTTATGACTTCCCACAACTCCCTTTGTGACTTCGCAAACCTTCATTCTGTGACTTCACACACTTCCATTCTGAGTTCACATACCTCCATTCACTGACTTCATACACCTCCATTCTGACTTCACACACCTCCATTCTATGACTTCATAGACATCGAATCTGTGACTTCACTCACCTGCACTCTATGACTTCACACTCCTCCATTCTATGATTTCCCACACCTTCTTTTTATGACTTCACCCACCTCCAATCTATGACTACACACCTCCATTCTGACTTCACAAACCTGAATTCTGTGACTTCACACACCTCCATTCTATGAGTTCACACACCTCCATTCTGTGACTACACACACAACCATTCTATGATTTCACACACCTCCATTCTGTGACTTCACACCTCCATTCTATGACTTCACACACCTCGATTCTGTGACTTCACACACCTCCATTCTATGACTTCACACACCTCCATTCTATGACTTCACACACCTACATTGTGACATCACACACCTCCATTCTATGACTTCACACACCTCCATTCTATGACTTCACTCACCTCCATTCTGACCTCACACACCTCCATTATGACTTCACAAACCTAAATTCTGTGAATTCACACACCTCCATTCTATGACTTCACACACCTCCATTCTATGACTTCACACACCTCCTTTCTTAGTTGACACACCTCCATTATATGACTTCACACAACTCCAATATGACTTCACACACCTCCATTCTGTGACTTCACACACCTCCATTCTATGAGTTCACACATCTCCATTCTGACTTCACACACCTCCATTCTATGTCTTCGCACAGCTCCATTCTGACTTCACACACCTCCATTCTATGACTTCACACACCTCCATTCTGTGACTTCACACACCTCCATTCTATGACTTCACACACCTCCATTCTATGACTTCACAAACCTACATTGTGACTTCACACACCTCCATTCTATGACTTCACACACCTCCATTCTATGACTTCACTCACCTCCATTCTGACCTCACACACCACCATTCTGAATTCACAAACCTAAATTCTGTGAATTCACACACCTCCATTCTATGATTTCACAGAACTCCATTCTATGACTTCACACACCTCCATTCTATGACTTCACACACCTCCTTTCTGAGTTGACACACCTCCATTATATGACTTCACACAACTCCAATTTGACTTCACACACCTCCATTCTGTGACTTCACACACGTCCATTCTATGAGTTCACACACCTCCATTCTGACTTCACACAACTCCATTCTGTGACTTCACAAACCTCCTTGCTATGACTTCACACACCTCCACTCTGTGAATGCACACATCTCCACTCTGTGTCTTTACACACCTCCATTCTGCGAATTCATACCCCTCCATTCTGTGATTTCACACACCTTCATTCTATGACTTCACACACCTCCATTCTATGACTTCACAAACCTCCATTTTGACTTCACACACATGCATTCTGTGCCTTCACACACCTCCCTTACGTGACTTCACACACCTCCATTCTATGACTTCACAAACCTCCATTCTGAGTTCACACACCTCCATTCTGTGACTTCACACACCTCCATTCTGATTTCACACTTCCATTGTATGACTTCACACACTTCCATTCTGTGACTTCACACACCTCCATTCTATGACTTCACACACTTCCATTGTGACATCACACCTCCATTCTATGAGTTCACACACCTCCATTCTATGACTTCACACACCTCCATTCTGACTTCACAAACCTCTATTCTATGACTTCACATACCTACATTCTGACTTCACACACCTCCATTCTGTGACTTCACAGACCTCGAATCTGTGACTTCACTCACCTCCACTCTATGACTTCACACTTCTCCATTCTATGACTTCCTACACCTAATTCCTATGACTTCACCCACCCCCCTTCTATGATTTCACACCTCCATTCTGACTTCACACACCTCCATTCTATGACTTCACACACCTCCATTCTGACTTCACACACCTCCATTCTATGACTTCACACACCTCCATTCTATGATTTCACACACCTCCATTCTGTGACTTCACACAACTCCATTCTATGACTTCACACACCTCCATTCTGTGACTTCACACACCTCCATTCTGTGACTTCACAGACCTCGAATCTGTGACTTCACTCACCTCCACTCTATGACTTCACACTTCTCCATTCTATGACTTCCCACACCTAATTTCTATGACTTCACCCACCCCCATTCTATGATTTCACGCCTCCATTCTGACTTCACACACCTCCATTCTATGACTTCACACACCTCCATTCTGACTTCACACACCTCCATTCTGTGACTTCACACATCTCCATTCTATGATTTCACACACCTCCATTCTGTGACTTCACACACCTCCATTCTATGAATTCACACACCTCCATTCTGTGACTTCACACACCTCCATTCTATGACTTCACACACCTCCATTCTATGACTTGACACACCTACATTGTCACTTCACACACCTCCATTCTATGAGTTCACACACCTCCATTATATGACTTCACTCACCTCCATTCTGTGACTTCACACACCACTATTGTTCGCTTCACACACCTCCATTCTTTGACTTCACACACCTCCATTCCACGACTTCACACACCTCCATTCGATGAGTTCACACACATCCATTCTATGAGTTCACACACCACAATTTTGTCTTCACACACCTCCATTCTATGACTTCACCCACCTTCATTCTTAATTCAGAAACATCCATTTTATGACTTCCCACAACTCCCTTTGTGACTTCGCAAACCTTCATTCTGTGACTTCACACACCTCCATTCTGAGTTCACATACCTCCATTCACTGACTTCATACACCTCCATTCTGACTTCAAACACCTCCATTCTATGACTTCATAGACATTGAATCTGTGACTTCACTCACCTGCACTCTATGACTTCACACTCCTCCATTCTATGATTTCCCACACCTTCTTTTTATGACTTCACCCACCTCCAATCTATGACTACACACCTCCATTCTGACTTCACAAACCTGAATTCTGTGACTTCACACACCTCCATTCTATGAGTTCACACACCTCCATTCTGTGACTTCACACACAACCATTCTATGATTTCACACACCTCCATTCTGTGACTTCACACCTCCATTCTATGACTTCACACACCTCGATTCTGTGACTTCACACACCTCCATTCTATGACTTCACACACCTCCATTCTATGACTTCACACACCTACATTGTGACATCACACACCTCCATTCTATGACTTCACACACCTCCATTCTATGACTTCACTCACCTCCATTCTGACCTCACACACCTCCATTATGACTTCACAAACCTAAATTCTGTGAATTCACACATCTCCATTCTATGACTTCACACACCTCCATTCTATGACTTCACACACCTCCTTTCTTAGTTGACACACCTCCATTATATGACTTCACACAATTCCAGTATGACTTCACACACCTCCATTCTGTGACTTCACCCACCTCCATTCTCTGAGTTCACACACCTACATTCTCCGACTTCACACCCTTCCAATTTGTCTTCACATACCTCCATTCTATGACTTCACAAACCTCCCTTTGGTGACCTCACAATCCTCCATTCTATGACTTCACACATCTGTATTCTATGACTTCACACACCTCAATTTTGACTCACACAGCTCCATTCTGTGACTTCACAAAACTCCATTCTATGATTTCACACATCTCCATACTATGAATTCACACACCTCCATCTATGACTTCACACACCTCCATTCTGAGTTCACACACCTCCATTCTGTGACTTCACACACCTCCATTCTGACTTCACACACCTCCATTGTATGACTTCACACATCTCCATTATGTGATTTCACACACCTCCATTCTATGACTTCACACACCTCCATTCTGTGACTTCACACACCTCCATTCTATGACTTCACACACCTCCATTCTATGACTTCACAAACCTACATTGTGACTTCACACACCTCCATTCTATGACTTCACACACCTCCATTCTATGACTTCACTCACCTCCATTCTGACCTCACACACCACCATTCTGAATTCACAAACCTAAATTCTGTGAATTCACACACCTCCATTCTATGATTTCACAGAACTCCATTCTATGACTTCACACACCTCCATTCTATGACTTCACACACCTCCTTTCTGAGTTGACACACCTCCATTATATGACTTCACACAACTCCAATTTGACTTCACACACCTCCATTCTGTGACTTCACACACGTCCATTCTATGAGTTCACACACCTCCATTCTGACTTCACACAACTCCATTCTGTGACTTCACAAACCTCCTTGCTATGACTTCACACACCTCCACTCTGTGAATGCACACATCTCCACTCTGTGTCTTTACACACTTCCATTCTGCGAATTCATACCCCTCCATTCTGTGATTTCACACACCTTCATTCTATGACTTCACACACCTCCATTCTATGACTTCACAAACCTCCATTTTGACTTCACACACATGCATTCTGTGCCTTCACACACCTCCCTTACGTGACTTCACACACCTCCATTCTATGACTTCACAAACCTCCATTCTGAGTTCACACACCTCCATTCTGTGACTTCACACACCTCCATTCTGATTTCACACTTCCATTGTATGACTTCACACACTTCCATTCTGTGACTTCACACACCTCCATTCTATGACTTCACACACTTCCATTGTGACATCACACCTCCATTCTATGAGTTCACACACCTCCATTCTATGACTTCACACACCTCCATTCTGACTTCACAAACCTCTATTCTATGACTTCACATACCTACATTCTGACTTCACACACCTCCATTCTGTGACTTCACAGACCTCGAATCTGTGACTTCACTCACCTCCACTCTATGACTTCACAATTCTCCATTCTATGACTTCCTACACCTAATTCCTATGACTTCACCCACCCCCCTTCTATGATTTCACACCTCCATTCTGACTTCACACACCTCCATTCTATGACTTCACACACCTCCATTCTGACTTCACACACCTCCATTCTATGACTTCACACACCTCCATTCTGACTTCACACACCTCCATTCTATGACTTCACACACCTCCATTCTATGATTTCACACACCTCCATTCTGTGACTTCACACAACTCCATTCTATGACTTCACACACCTCCATTCTGTGACTTCACACACCTCCATTCTGTGACTTCACAGACCTCGAATCTGTGACTTCACTCACCTCCACTCTATGACTTCACACTTCTCCATTCTATGACTTCCCACACCTAATTTCTATGACTTCACCCACCCCCATTCTATGATTTCACGCCTCCATTCTGACTTCACACACCTCCATTCTATGACTTCACACACCTCCATTCTGACTTCACACACCTCCATTCTGTGACTTCACACATCTCCATTCTATGATTTCACACACCTCCATTCTGTGACTTCACACACCTCCATTCTATGAATTCACACACCTCCATTCTGTGACTTCACACACCTCCATTCTATGACTTCACACACCTCCATTCTATGACTTGACACACCTACATTGTCACTTCACACACCTCCATTCTATGAGTTCACACACCTCCATTATATGACTTCACTCACCTCCATTCTGTGACTTCACACACCACTATTGTTCGCTTCACACAC
Organism: Megascapheus bottae; assembly: GCA_024803745.1. Taxonomy (NCBI): domain Eukaryota; kingdom Metazoa; phylum Chordata; class Mammalia; order Rodentia; family Geomyidae; genus Megascapheus; species Megascapheus bottae. The sequence continues at coordinate 187,773 of JANJXV010001021.1, read as the reverse complement.
CTCCATTCTTTGACTTCACACACCTCCATTCCACGACTTCACACACCTCCATTCGATGAGTTCACACACATCCATTCTATGAGTTCACACACCACAATTTTGTCTTCACACACCTCCATTCTATGACTTCACCCACCTTCATTCTTAATTCAGAAACATCCATTTTATGACTTCCCACAACTCCCTTTGTGACTTCGCAAACCTTCATTCTGTGACTTCACACACCTCCATTCTGAGTTCACATACCTCCATTCACTGACTTCATACACCTCCATTCTGACTTCAAACACCTCCATTCTATGACTTCATAGACATTGAATCTGTGACTTCACTCACCTGCACTCTATGACTTCACACTCCTCCATTCTATGATTTCCCACACCTTCTTTTTATGACTTCACCCACCTCCAATCTATGACTACACACCTCCATTCTGACTTCACAAACCTGAATTCTGTGACTTCACACACCTCCATTCTATGAGTTCACACACCTCCATTCTGTGACTTCACACACAACCATTCTATGATTTCACACACCTCCATTCTGTGACTTCACACCTCCATTCTATGACTTCACACACCTCGATTCTGTGACTTCACACACCTCCATTCTATGACTTCACACACCTCCATTCTATGACTTCACACACCTACATTGTGACATCACACACCTCCATTCTATGACTTCACACACCTCCATTCTATGACTTCACTCACCTCCATTCTGACCTCACACACCTCCATTATGACTTCACAAACCTAAATTCTGTGAATTCACACATCTCCATTCTATGACTTCACACACCTCCATTCTATGACTTCACACACCTCCTTTCTTAGTTGACACACCTCCATTATATGACTTCACACAATTCCAGTATGACTTCACACACCTCCATTCTGTGACTTCACACACCTCCATTCTATGAGTTCACACATCTCCATTCTGACTTCACACACCTCCATTCTATGTCTTCGCACAGCTCCATTCTGACTTCACACACCTCCATTCTATGACTTCACACACCTCCATTCTGTGACTTCACACACCTCCATTCTATGACTTCACAAACCTCCATTCTATGACTTCACAAACCTACATTGTGACTTCACACACCTCCATTCTATGACTTCACACACCTCCATTCTATGACTTCACTCACCTCCATTCTGACCTAACACACCACCATTCTGAATTCACAAACCTAAATTCTGTGAATTCACACACCTCCATTCTATGATTTTACAGAACTCCATGCTATGACTTCTCACACCTCCATTCTATGACTTCACACACCTCCTTTCTGAGTTGACACACCTCCATTATATGGCTTCACACAACTCCAATTTGACTTCACACACCTCCATTCTGTGACTTCACACACGTCCATTCTATGAGTTCACACACCTCCATTCTGACTTCACACAACTCCATTCTGTGACTTCACAAACCTCCTTGCTATGACTTCACACACCTCCACTCTGTGAATGCACACATCTCCACTCTGTGTCTTTACACACCTCCATTCTGCGAATTCATACCCCTCCATTCTGTGATTTCACACACCTTCATTCTATGACTTCACACACCTCCATTCTATGACTTCACACACCTCCATTTTGACTTCACACACATGCATTCTGTGCCTTCACACACCTCCCTTACGTGACTTCACACACCTCCATTCTATGACTTCACAAACCTCCATTCTGAGTTCACACACCTCCATTCTGTGACTTCACACACCTCCATTCTGATTTCACACTTCCATTGTATGACTTCACACACTTCCATTCTGTGACTTCACACACCTCCATTCTATGACTTCACACACCTCCATTCTGACTTCACAAACCTCTATTCTATGACTTCACATACCTACATTCTGACTTCACACACCTCCATTCTGTGACTTCACAGACCTCGAATCTGTGACTTCACTCACCTCCACTCTATGACTTCACACTTCTCCATTCTATGACTTCCTACACCTAATTCCTATGACTTCACCCACCCCCCTTCTATGATTTCACACCTCCATTCTGACTTCACACACCTCCATTCTATGACTTCACACACCTCCATTCTGACTTCACACACCTCCATTCTGTGACTTCACACACCTCCATTCTATGATTTCACACACCTCCATTCTGTGACTTCACACAACTCCATTCTATGACTTCACACACCTCCATTCTGTGACTTCACACACCTCCATTCTATGACTTCACACACCTCCATTCTATGACTTCACACACCTACATTGTCACTTCACACACCTCCATTCTATGAGTTCACACACCTCCATTCTATGACTTCAGTCACCTCCATTCTGTGACTTCACACACCATTATTGTTTGACTTCACACACCTCCATTCTTTGACTTCACACACCTCCATTCCACGACTTCACACACCTCCATTCGATGAGTTCACACACATCCATTCTATGAGTTCACACACCACAATTTTGTCTTCACACACCTCCATTCTATGACTTCACCCACCTTCATTCTTAATTCAGAAACATCCATTTTATGACTTCCCACAACTCCCTTTGTGACTTCGCAAACCTTCATTCTGTGACTTCACAGACCTCCATTCTGAGTTCACATACCTCCATTCAGTGACTTCACACACCTCCATTCTGACTTCACACACCTCCATTCTATGACTTCACACACCTCCATTCTGTGACGTCACACATCTCAATTCTGTGACTTCACACACCTTCATTCTTACTTCACAAACATACATTCTATGACTTCACACCTCCATTCTGACTTCACACACTTCCATTCAGTGACTTCACACACCTCCATTCAATGACTTCACACACCTCCATTCTATGACTTCACACACCTTCATTCTTTCTTCAGAAACATCCATTCTATGACCTCACACACCTCCATCTATGATTTCACACACCTCAGTTCTGTGACTTCACACACCTCCATTCTATGACTTCACACACCTCCATTCTGTGACTTCATACACCTCCAGTCTATGACTTCACACACCTCCATTGTATGACTTCACACACCTACATTGTGACTTCACACACCTCCATTTTATGAGTTCACACACCTGCATTGTGACTTCACACACCTCCATTCTATGACTTCACACACCTCCATTCTGACCTCACACACCTCCATTCTGACTTCACACACCTAAATTCTGTGACTTCACACACCTCCATTCTATGATTTCACACACCTCCATTCTATGACTTCACTCACCTCCATTCTATGACTCCACACACCTCCTTTCTGAGTTGACACACCTCCATTCTATGACTTCAATCACCTCCAATGTGAATTCACACACCTCCATTCTATGACTTCACACACTCCATTCTGTGACTTCACACACCTCCATTCTATGAGTTCACACACCTCCATTTTGACTTCACACACCTCCATTCTATAACTTCACAGAGCTCCATTCTGACTTCACACACTCAATTCTATGACTTTACACACCTCTATTCTGATTTCACACACCTCCATTCTGTGACTTCACAAACCTCCATTCTATGACTTCACACACCTCCACTCTGTGATTTCACACACCTCCAATCTGTGACTTTACACACCTCCATTCTGCGAATTCACACACCTCCATTCTGTGATTTCACACACCTCCATTCTATGACTTCACACACATCCATTCTTTGACTTCACACACCTCCATTCTATGACTTCACACACCTCCATTTTAAAATCGCACACCTCCATTCTGTGACTTCACACACCTCACTTCCGTGAATTCACACACCTCCATTCTATGATTTCACACACCTACATTCTATGACATCACACACCTCCATTCTCTGACTTCACACACTTCCATTTTATGACTTCACACACCTCCATTCTATGACTTCACACACCTCCATTCTATGACTTCACACATCTGCTTTCTGACTTCATACACCTCCATTCTATGACTTCATACACCAACATTCTAGGACTTCACACACCTCCATTCTATGACTTCACAAATCTCCATTCTGACTTCACACTCCTCCATTCTATGACTTCACACACCTCCATTCTATGACATCACACATCTCCTTTCTGTAACTTCACACACTTCCAATGTTTGACTTCACAAACCTCCATTCCATGACTTCACATACCTCCATTCCATGAGTTCACACACCGCCATTCTTTGACTTCACACACCTCCATTTTGACTTCACACACCTACATTCTGTGACTTCACACACCTCCATTTGTGACTTCACACACCTCCATTTTGACTTCACACACATCCATTCTGTGACTTCACACACCTCCATTCTATGACTTCACACACTTCCTTTGTATTACTTCACACACTTCCATTCTGTGACTTCACACACCTCTTTTCTGAGTTCACACACCTCCATTGTTTGACTTCACACACCTCCAATATATGACCTCAAACACCTCAATTCTCTGACTTCACACACCTTCATTCTATGACTTCCTACCCGTCGATTCTGTGACTTCACAGACCTCCATTCTATGGCTTCATACACCTCCACTCTATGACTTCACCCACCTCCATTCTATGACTTCACACACCTCCATTTCTGACTTCACACCCCTCCAATTTGACTTCACATACCTCCATTCTATGACTTCACAAACCTCCCTTCGGTGATTTCACAATCCTCCATTCTATGACTTCAGACACCTCAATTCTGACTCACACAGCTCCATTCTTTGACTTCACAAAACTCCATTCTATGATTTCACACATCTACATTCTATGACTTCACACACCTCCATTCTATGACTTCACACACCTCCATTCTATGACTTCACACACCTCCATTCTATGACTTCACACACCTTCATTCTATGATTTCACACACCTCCATTCTATGACTTCACACACCTCCATTCTGTGACTTCACACACCTCCATTCTATGAGTTCACACACCTCCTTTCTGACTTCACACAGCTCCCTTCTATGACTTCACAAAGCTCCATTCTGACTTCACACACCTCCATTCTATGACTTTGCACACCTCTATTCTGACTTCACACCCCTCCATTCTGTGACTTCACAAACCTCCTTTGTATGACTTCACCCAACTCCATTCTGTGAATGCACACATCTCCACTCTGTGTCTTTTCACACCTCCATTCTGCGAATTCATACCCCTCCATTCTGAGATTTCACACACCTCCATTCTATGACTTCACACACCTCCATTCTATGACTTCACAAACCTCAATTGTGACTTCACACAAGTCCATTCTGTGACTTCACACACCTCCATTCTATATCATCACAGACCTCCATTCTATGACTTCACACACTTCCATTCTATGACTTCACACAGCTCCAGTCTATGACTTAACAAACCTCCATTCTATGACTTCACACACCTGCACTCTGACTTCACACACCTCCATTCTATGACTTCATACACCTCCCTTCTATGACTTCATACACCAACATTCTATGACTTCACACACCTCCATTCTGTGACTTCACAAATCTCCATTCTGACTTCACACTCCTCCATACTATGACTTCACACACCTCCATTCTATGACTTCACACACCTCCATTCTTTGACTTCACACACCTCCATTTTGACTTCACACACCTACATTCTGTGACTTCACACACATCCATTTGTGACTTCACGCACCACCATTTTGACATCACACACCTCCATTCTGTGACTTCACACACCTCCATTCTATGACTTCACACACCTACATTGTGACTTCACACACCTCCATTCTATGAGTTCACACACCTGCATTGTGACTTCACACACCTCCATTCTATGACTTCACATATCTCCATTCTGACCTCACACACCTCCATAATGACTTCTCACACCTAAATTCTGTGACTTCACACACCTCCATTCTATGATTTCACATACCTCCATTCTATGACTTCACACACCTCCATTCTATGACTTCACAGACCTACTTTATTAGTTGACAAACCTCCATTCTATGACTTCACACACCTCCAATCTGAATTCACAAACCTCCATTCTGTGACTTCACACACCTCCATTCTATGAGTTTACACACTTCCATTTTGACTTCACACACCTCCATTCTATGACTTCACAAACCTCCCTTCTATGACTTCACACACCTCCACTCTGTGACTTCACACATCTCCACTCTGTGACTTTACACACCTCCATTCTGCGAATTCACACACCTCCATTCTGTGATTTCACACACCTCCATTCTATGACTTCACACACCTCCATTCTATGACTTCAAAAACCTCTATTGTGACTTCACACACGTCCATTCTGTGACTTCACACACCTCCATTCTATATCATCACAGACCTCCATTCTATGACTTCACACACTTCCATTCTATGACTTCACACAGCTCCAGTCTATGACTTCACAAACCTCCATTCTATGACTTCACACACCTGCACTCTGACTTCACACACCTCCATTCTATGACTTCATACACCTCCCTTCTATGACTTCATACACCAACATTCTATGACTTCACACACCTCCATTCTGTGACTTCACAAATCTCCATTCTGACTTCACACTCCTCCATTCTATGACTTCACACACCTCCATTCTATGACTTCACACATCTCCTTTTTGTAACTTCCCACACTTCCCATGTTTGACTTCACAAACCTCCATTCCATGACTTCACAAACCTCCATTCTATGAGTTCACACACCTCCATTCTTTGACTTTACACACCTCCATGTTGACTTCACACACCTACATTCTGTGACTTCACACACCTCCATTTGTGACTTCACACACCACCATTTTGACTTCACACACCTCCATTCCGTGACTTCACACACTTCCATTCTATGACTTCACACACCTCCATTCTATGACTTCACACACCTACATTGTGACTTTACACACCTCCATTCTATGAGTTCACACACCTGCATTGTGACTTCACACACCTCCATTCTATGACTTCACACATCTCCTTTTTGTAACTTCCCACACTTCCAATGTTTGACTTCACAAATCTCCATTCCATGACTTCACAAACCTCCATTCTATGAGTTCACACACCTCCATTCTTTGACTTTACACACCTCCATTTTGACTTCACACACCTACATTCTGTGACTTCACACACCTCCATTTGTGACTTCACACACCACCATTTTGACTTCACACACCTCCATTCTATGATTTCACACACCTCCATTCTATGACTTCACACACCTCCATTCTATGACTTCACAGACCTACTTTATGAGTTGACACACCTCCATTCTATGACTTCACACACCTCCAATCTGAATTCACACATCTCCATTCTGTGACTTCTAACACCTCCATTCTATGAGTTTACGCACTTCCATTTTGACTTCACACACCTCCATTCTATGACTTCACACAGCTCCATTCTGACTTCACACACCTCAATTATATGACTTTACACACCTCTATTCTGACTTCACACACCTCCATTCTATGACTTCACAAACCTCCCTTCTATGACTTCACACACCTCCACTCTGTGACTTCACACATCCCCACTCTGTGACTTTACACACCTACATTCTGCGAATTCACACACCTCCATTCTGTGATTTCACACACCTCCATTCTATGACTTCACACACCTCCATTCTTTGACTTCACACACCTCCATTCTATGACTTCACACACCTCCATTGTGACTTCACACACCTCCATTCTGTGACTTCACACACCTCCCTTCCATGACTTCACACACCTCCATTGTATGACTTCACACACCTACATTCTATGACATCACACACCTCAATTCTATGACTTCACACACTTCCATTCTATGACTTCATACACCTCCATTCTATGACTTCATACACCAACATTCTATGACTTCACACACCTCCATTCTATGACTTCACAAACCTCCATTCTGACTTTACACTCCTCCATTCTATGACTTCACACATCTCCTTTCTGTAACTTCACACACTTCCAATGATTGACTTCACAAACCTCCATTCCATGACTTCACACACCTCCATTCTATAAGTTAACACACCTCCAGTATTTGACTTTACACACCTCCATTTTGACTTCACACACCTCCATTCTGTGACTTCACACACCTCCATTCTGTGACTTCACACACCTCCATTTTGACTTCACACACTTCCATTCTGTGATATCACACACCTCCATTCTATGAGTTCACACACCTCCATTCTATGACTTCACACACCTCAATTCTGACTCACACAGCTCCATTCTTTGACTTCACAAAACTCCATTCTATGATTTCACACATCTACATTCTATGACTTCACACACCTCCATTCTATGACTTCACACACCTCCATTCTATGACTTCACACACCTCCATTCTATGACTTCACACACCTTCATTCTATGATTTCACACACCTCCATTCTATGACTTCACACACCTCCATTCTGTGACTTCACACACCTCCATTCTATGAGTTCACACACCTCCTTTCTGACTTCACACAGCTCCCTTCTATGACTTCACAAAGCTCCATTCTGACTTCACACACCTCCATTCTATGACTTTGCACACCTCTATTCTGACTTCACACCCCTCCATTCTGTGACTTCACAAACCTCCTTTGTATGACTTCACCCAACTCCATTCTGTGAATGCACACATCTCCACTCTGTGTCTTTTCACACCTCCATTCTGCGAATTCATACCCCTCCATTCTGAGATTTCACACACCTCCATTCTATGACTTCACAAACCTCAATTGTGACTTCACACAAGTCCATTCTGTGACTTCACACACCTCCATTCTATATCATCACAGACCTCCATTCTATGACTTCACACACTTCCATTCTATGACTTCACACAGCTCCAGTCTATGACTTAACAAACCTCCATTCTATGACTTCACACACCTGCACTCTGACTTCACACACCTCCATTCTATGACTTCATACACCTCCCTTCTATGACTTCATACACCAACATTCTATGACTTCACACACCTCCATTCTGTGACTTCACAAATCTCCATTCTGACTTCACACTCCTCCATACTATGACTTCACACACCTCCATTCTATGACTTCACACACCTCCATTCTTTGACTTCACACACCTCCATTTTGACTTCACACACCTACATTCTGTGACTTCACACACATCCATTTGTGACTTCACGCACCACCATTTTGACATCACACACCTCCATTCTGTGACTTCACACACCTCCATTCTATGACTTCACACACCTACATTGTGACTTCACACACCTCCATTCTATGAGTTCACACACCTGCATTGTGACTTCACACACCTCCATTCTATGACTTCACATATCTCCATTCTGACCTCACACACCTCCATAATGACTTCTCACACCTAAATTCTGTGACTTCACACACCTCCATTCTATGATTTCACATACCTCCATTCTATGACTTCACACACCTCCATTCTATGACTTCACAGACCTACTTTATTAGTTGACAAACCTCCATTCTATGACTTCACACACCTCCAATCTGAATTCACAAACCTCCATTCTGTGACTTCACACACCTCCATTCTATGAGTTTACACACTTCCATTTTGACTTCACACACCTCCATTCTATGACTTCACAAACCTCCCTTCTATGACTTCACACACCTCCACTCTGTGACTTCACACATCTCCACTCTGTGACTTTACACACCTCCATTCTGCGAATTCACACACCTCCATTCTGTGATTTCACACACCTCCATTCTATGACTTCACACACCTCCATTCTATGACTTCAAAAACCTCTATTGTGACTTCACACACGTCCATTCTGTGACTTCACACACCTCCATTCTATATCATCACAGACCTCCATTCTATGACTTCACACACTTCCATTCTATGACTTCACACAGCTCCAGTCTATGACTTCACAAACCTCCATTCTATGACTTCACACACCTGCACTCTGACTTCACACACCTCCATTCTATGACTTCATACACCTCCCTTCTATGACTTCATACACCAACATTCTATGACTTCACACACCTCCATTCTGTGACTTCACAAATCTCCATTCTGACTTCACACTCCTCCATTCTATGACTTCACACACCTCCATTCTATGACTTCACACATCTCCTTTTTGTAACTTCCCACACTTCCCATGTTTGACTTCACAAACCTCCATTCCATGACTTCACAAACCTCCATTCTATGAGTTCACACACCTCCATTCTTTGACTTTACACACCTCCATGTTGACTTCACACACCTACATTCTGTGACTTCACACACCTCCATTTGTGACTTCACACACCACCATTTTGACTTCACACACCTCCATTCCGTGACTTCACACACTTCCATTCTATGACTTCACACACCTCCATTCTATGACTTCACACACCTACATTGTGACTTTACACACCTCCATTCTATGAGTTCACACACCTGCATTGTGACTTCACACACCTCCACTCTATGACTTCACACATCTCCTTTTTGTAACTTCCCACACTTCCAATGTTTGACTTCACAAATCTCCATTACATGACTTCACAAACCTCCATTCTATGAGTTCACACACCTCCATTCTTTGACTTTACACACCTCCATTTTGACTTCACACACCTACATTCTGTGACTTCATACACCTCCATTTGTGACTTCACACACCACCATTTTGACTTCACACACCTCCATTCTATGATTTCACACACCTCCATTCTATGACTTCACACACCTCCATTCTATGACTTCACAGACCTACTTTATGAGTTGACACACCTCCATTCTATGACTTCACACACCTCCAATCTGAATTCACACATCTCCATTCTGTGACTTCTAACACCTCCATTCTATGAGTTTACGCACTTCCATTTTGACTTCACACACCTCCATTCTATGACTTCACACAGCTCCATTCTGACTTCACACACCTCAATTATATGACTTTACACACCTCTATTCTGACTTCACACACCTCCATTCTATGACTTCACAAACCTCCCTTCTATGACTTCACACACCTCCACTCTGTGACTTCACACATCTCCACTCTGTGACTTTACACACCTACATTCTGCGAATTCACACACCTCCATTCTGTGATTTCACACACCTCCATTCTATGACTTCACACACCTCCATTCTTTGACTTCACACACCTCCATTCTATGACTTCACACACCTCCATTGTGACTTCACACACCTCCATTCTGTGACTTCACACACCTCCCTTCCATGACTTCACACACCTCCATTGTATGACTTCACACACCTACATTCTATGACATCACACACCTCAATTCTATGACTTCACACACTTCCATTCTATGACTTCATACACCTCCATTCTATGACTTCATACACCAACATTCTATGACTTCACACACCTCCATTCTATGACTTCACAAACCTCCATTCTGACTTTACACTCCTCCATTCTATGACTTCACACATCTCCTTTCTGTAACTTCACACACTTCCAATGATTGACTTCACAAACCTCCATTCCATGACTTCACACACCTCCATTCTATAAGTTAACACACCTCCAGTATTTGACTTTACACACCTCCATTTTGACTTCACACACCTCCATTCTGTGACTTCACACACCTCCATTCTGTGACTTCACACACCTCCATTTTGACTTCACACACTTCCATTCTGTGATATCACACACCTCCATTCTGTGACTTCACACACCACCATTGTTTGACATCACACGCCTCCATTCTTTGACTTCGCACACCTCCATTCCACGACTTCACACATGTCCATTCTATGAGTTCACACACATCCATTCTATGAGTTCCCACACCACAATTTTGTCTTCACACACCTCCATTCTATGACTTCACACACCTTAATTCTTAATTCAGAAACATCCATTCTAATACTTCACACACCTCCATTCTATGACTTCGCAAACCTCAATTCTGTGGCTTCACTCTCCTCCATTCTGAGTTCACACAACTCCATTCGGTCACTTCACACACCTCCAATCTGACTTCATACACCTCCATTCTATGAATTCACACACTTCCCTTCTATTACCTCACACACTTCCATTCAGTGACTTCACACACCTCCTTTCTGAGTTCACACACCTCCATTTTTTGACTTCACACACCTCCAATATATGACTTCAAACACCTCAATTCTCTGACTTCACACACCTTCAATCTATGACTTCATACCCGTCCATTCTATGATTTCACCCACCTCCATTCTCTGAGTTCACACACCTACATTCTCCGACTTCACACCCTTCCAATTTGACTTCACATACTTCCATTCTATGACTTCACAAACCTCCCTTCTGTGACTTCACAATCCTCCATTCTATGACTTCACACATCTGCATTCTATGACTTCACACACTTCAATTCAGACTCACACAGCTCCATTCTGTGACTTCACAGAACTCCATTCTATGATTTCACACATCTCCATACTATGACTTCACACACCTCCATCTATGACTTCACACACCTCCATTCTGAGTTCCCACACCTCCATTCTGTGACTTCACACACCTCCATTCTGACTTCACACACCTCCATTGTATGACTTCACACACCTCCATTCTGTGACTTCACACACCTCCATTCTATGACTTCACAAACTTCCATTGTGACGTCACACCTCCATTCTATGAGTTCCCACACCTCAATTCCATGACTTCACACACCTCCATTCTGACTTCACAAACCTCTATTCTATGACTTCACATACCTACATTCTGACTTCACACACCTCCATTCTGTGACTTCACAGACCTCGAATCTGTGACTTCACTCACCTCCACTCTATGACTTCACACTTCTCCATTCTATGACTTCCCACACCTAATTTCTATGACTTCACCCACCCCCATTCTATGATTTCACACCTCCATTCTGACTTCACACACCTCCATTCTATGACTTCACACACCTCCATTCTGACTTCACACACCTCCATTCTGTGACTTCACACACCTCCATTCTATGATTTCACACACCTCCATTATATGACTTCACTCACCTCCATTCTGTGACTTCACATACCACTATTGTTCGCTTCACACACCTCCATTCTTTGACTTCACACACCTCCATTCCACGACTTCACACACCTCCATTCGATGAGTTCACACACATCCATTCTATGAGTTCACACACCACAATTTTGTCTTCACACACCTCCATTGTATGACTTCACCCACCTTCATTCTTAATTCAGAAACACCCATTTTATGACTTCCCACAACTCCCTTTGTGACTTCGCAAACCTTCATTGTGTGACTTCACAAACCTCCATTCTGAGTTCACATACCTCCATTCAGTGACTTCACACACCTCCATTCTGACTTCACACACCTCCATTCTATGACTTCACACAGCTCCACTCTGTGCCGTCACACACCTCAATTCTGTGACTTCACACACCTTCATTCTTACTTCACAAACATACATTCTATGACTTCACACACCTCCATACTATGACTTCACACACCTTCATTCTTTGACTTCACACACCTCCATTCTGTGTTCACACACCTCAATTCTATGACTTCACACACATCCATTCTGTCTTCACACACCTGCATTCTATGACTTCACACACCTCCCTTCTATGACTCCGCACACCTCCATTCTTTGACATCACACACCTAAATTCTGAGTTGACACACCTCCGTTCTGTGACTTCACACACCTCCATTCTGACTTCACACAGCTCCATTCTATGACTTCACAAAACTCCATTCTATGAATTCACACACCTCAATTCTGTGACTTCACACACCTCTATTCTATGACTTCACACACTTCCATTGTGACGTCACACACCTCCATTCTTTGAGTTCACACATCTCCATTCTGACTTCACACACCTACATTCTATGACTTCACAAACCTCCATTCTGAATTCACACAGCTACATTCTGTGACTTCACAAAACTCCATTCTATGATTTCACACACCTCCATACTATGACTTCACACAACTCTATCTATGACTTCACACACCTCAATTCTGACTTCACACACCTCTATTCTATGACTTCGCACACCTCCATTTTGACATCACACACCTCCATTCTATGACTTCATAGACATCGAATCTGTGACTTCACTCACCTGCACTCTATGACTTCACACTCCACCATTCTATGATTTCCCACACCTCCTTTGTATGACTTCACCCACCTCCAATCTATGACTACACACCTCCATTCTGACTTCACACACCTGAATTCTGTGACTTCACACACCTCCATTCTATGAGTTCACACACATCCATTCTGTGACTTCACACACCTCCATTCTATGATTTCAAACACCTCCATTCTGTGACTTCACACCTCCATTCTATGACTTCACACACCTCGATTCAGTGACTTCACACACCTCCATTCTATGACTTCACACACCTCCATTCTATGACTTCACACACCTACATTGTGACATCACACACCTCCATTCTATGAGTTCACACACCTCCATTCTATGACTTCACTCACCTACATTCTGGCCTCACACACCTCCATTATGACTTCACAAACCTAAATTCTGTGAATTCACACACCTCCATTCTATGATTTCACACAACTCCATTCTATGACTTCACACACCTCCATTCTATGACTTCACACACCTCCTTTCTGAGTTGACACACCTCCATTATATGACTTCACGCAACTCCAATATGACTTCACACACCTCCATTCTGTGACTTCACACACCTCCATTCTATGAGTTCACACACCTCCATTCTGACTTCACACACCTCCATTCTATGTCTTCACACAGCTCCATTCTGACTTCACACACCTCCATTCTATGAATTCACACACCTCCATTCTGTGACTTCACACACCTCTATTCTATGACTTCACACACCTCCATTCTATGACTTCACTCACCTACATTGTGACTTCACACACCTCCATTCTATGACTTCACACACCTCCATTCTGTGACTTCACTCACCTCCATTCTGACCTCACACACCACCATTCTGACTTCACAAACCTAAATTCTGTGACTTCACACACCTCCATTCTATGATTTCACACAACTCCATTCTATGACTTCACACACCTCCATTCTATGACTTCACACACCTCCTTTCTGAGTTGACACACCTCCATTATATGACTTCACACAACTCCAATTTGACTTCACACACCTCCATTCTGTGACTTCACACACGTCCATTCTATGAGTTCACACACCTCCATTCTGACTTCACACAACTCCATTCTGTGACTTCACAAACCTCCTTGCTATGACTTTACACACCTCCACTCTGTGAATGCACACATCTCCACTCTGTGTCTTTACACACCTCCATTCTGCGAATTCATAAACCTCCATTCTGTGATTTCACACACCTTCATTCTATGACTTCACACACCTCCATTCTATGACTTCACAAACCTCCATTTTGACTTCACACACATGCATTCTGTGCCTTCACACACCTCCCTTACGTGACTTCACACACCTCCATTCTATGACTTCACAAACCTCCATTCTGAGTTCACACACCTCCATTCTGTGACTTCACACACCTCCATTCTGACTTCACACTTCCATTGTATGACTTCACACACTTCCATTCTGTGACTTCACACACCTCCATTCTATGACTTCACACACGTCCATTGTGACGTCACACCTCCATTCTATGAGTTCACACACCTCCATTCTATGACTTCACACACCTAAATTCTGACTCACACAGCTCCATTCTTTGACTTCACAAAACTCCATTCTATGATTTCACACATCTCCATTCTATGACTTCACACACCTCCATTCTATGACTTCACACACCTCCATTCTATGACTTCACACACCTCCATTCTATGACTTCACACACCTTCATTCTATGATTTCACACACCTCCATTCTATGACTTCACACACCTCCATTCTGTGACTTCACACACCTCCATTCTATGAGTTCACACACCTCCATTCTGACTTCACACAGCTCCCTTCTATGACTTCACAAAGCTCCATTCTGACTTCACACACCTCCATTCTATGACTTTGCACACCTCTATTCTGATTTCACACCCATCCATTCTGTGACTTCACAAACCTCCTTTGTATGACTTCACCCAACTCCATTCTGTGAATGCACACATCTCCACTCTGTGTCTTTTCACACCTCCATTCTGCGAATTCATACCCCTCCATTCTGAGATTTCACACACCTCCATTCTATGACTTCACACACCTCCATTCTATGACTTCACAAACCTCCATTGTGACTTCACACAAGTCCATTCTGTGACTTCACACACCTCCATTCTATATCATCACAGACCTCCATTCTATGACTTCACACACTTCCATTCTATGACTTCACACAGCTCCAGTCTATGACTTAACAAACCTCCATTCTATGACTTCACACACCTGCACTCTGACTTCACACACCTCCATTCTATGACTTCATACACCTCCCTTCTATGACTTCATACACCAACATTCTATGACTTCACACACCTCCATTCTGTGACTTCACAAATCTCCATTCTGACTTCACACTCCTCCATACTATGACTTCACACACCTCCATTCTATGACTTCACACACCTCCATTCTTTGACTTCACACACCTCCATTTTGACTTCACACACCTACATTCTGTGACTTCACACACATCCATTTGTGACTTCACGCACCACCATTTTGACTTCACACACCTCCATTCTGTGACTTCACACACCTCCATTTTATGACTTCACACACCTACATTGTGACTTCACACACCTACATTCTATGAGTTCACACACCTGCATTGTGACTTCACACACCTCCATTCTATGACTTCACACATCTCCATTCTGACCTCACACACCTCCATAATGACTTCTCACACCTAAATTCTGTGACTTCACACACCTCCATTCTATGATTTCACATACCTCCATTCTATGACTTCACACACCTCCATTCTATGACTTCACAGACCTACTTTATTAGTTGACAAACCTCCATTCTATGACTTCACACACCTCCAATCTGAATTCACAAACCTCCATTCTGTGACTTCACACACCTCCATTCTATGAGTTTACACACTTCCATTTTGACTTCACACACCTCCATTCTATGACTTCACAAACCTCCCTTCTATGACTTCACACACCTCCACTCTGTGACTTCACACATCTCCACTCTGTGACTTTACACACCTCCATTCTGCGAATTCACACACCTCCATTCTGTGATTTCACACACCTCCATTCTATGACTTCACACACCTCCATTCTATGACTTCAAAAACCTCTATTGTGACTTCACACACGTCCATTCTGTGACTTCACACACCTCCATTCTATATCATCACAGACCTCCATTCTATGACTTCACACACTTCCATTCTATGACTTCACACAGCTCCAGTCTATGACTTCACAAACCTCCATTCTATGACTTCACACACCTGCACTCTGACTTCACACACCTCCATTCTATGACTTCATACACCTCCCTTCTATGACTTCATACACCAACATTCTATGACTTCACACACCTCCATTCTGTGACTTCACAAATCTCCATTCTGACTTCACACTCCTCCATTCTATGACTTCACACACCTCCATTCTATGACTTCACACATCTCCTTTTTGTAACTTCCCACACTTCCCATGTTTGACTTCACAAACCTCCATTCCATGACTTCACAAACCTCCATTCTATGAGTTCACACACCTCCATTCTTTGACTTTACACACCTCCATGTTGACTTCACACACCTACATTCTGTGACTTCACACACCTCCATTTGTGACTTCACACACCACCATTTTGACTTCACACACCTCCATTCCGTGACTTCACACACTTCCATTCTATGACTTCACACACCTCCATTCTATGACTTCACACACCTACATTGTGACTTTACACACCTCCATTCTATGAGTTCACACACCTGCATTGTGACTTCACACACCTCCATTCTATAACTTCACACATCTCCTTTTTGTAACTTCCCACACTTCCAATGTTTGACTTCACAAATCTCCATTCCATGACTTCACAAACCTCCATTCTATGAGTTCACACACCTCCATTCTTTGACTTTACACACCTCCATTTTGACTTCACACACCTACATTCTGTGACTTCACACACCTCCATTTGTGACTTCACACACCACCATTTTGACTTCACACACCTCCATTCTATGATTTCACACACCTCCATTCTATGACTTCACACACCTCCATTCTATGACTTCACAGACCTACTTTATGAGTTGACACACCTCCATTCTATGACTTCACACACCTCCAATCTGAATTCACACATCTCCATTCTGTGACTTCTCACACCTCCATTCTATGAGTTTACGCACTTCCATTTTGACTTCACACACCTCCATTCTATGACTTCACACAGCTCCATTCTGACTTCACACACCTCAATTATATGACTTTACACACCTCTATTCTGACTTCACACACCTCCATTCTATGACTTCACAAACCTCCCTTCTATGACTTCACACACCTCCACTCTGTGACTTCACACATCCCCACTCTGTGACTTTACACACCTACATTCTGCGAATTCACACACCTCCATTCTGTGATTTCACACACCTCCATTCTATGACTTCACACACCTCCATTGTGACTTCACACACCTCCATTCTGTGACTTCACACACCTCCCTTCCATGACTTCACACACCTCCATTGTATGACTTCACACACCTACATTCTATGACATCACACACCTCAATTCTATGACTTCACACACTTCCATTCTATGACTTCATACACCTCCATTCTATGACTTCATACACCAACATTCTATGACTTCACACACCTCCATTCTATGACTTCACAAACCTCCATTCTGACTTTACACTCCTCCATTCTATGACTTCACACATCTCCTTTCTGTAACTTCACACACTTCCAATGATTGACTTCACAAACCTCCATTCCATGACTTCACACACCTCCATTCTATAAGTTAACACACCTCCAGTATTTGACTTTACACACCTCCATTTTGACTTCACACACCTCCATTCTGTGACTTCACACACCTCCATTCTGTGACTTCACACACCTCCATTTTGACTTCACACACTTCCATTCTGTGATATCACACACCTCCATTCTGTGACTTCACACACCACCATTGTTTGACATCACACGCCTCCATTCTTTGACTTCGCACACCTCCATTCCACGACTTCACACATGTCCATTCTATGAGTTCACACACATCCATTCTATGAGTTCCCACACCACAATTTTGTCTTCACACACCTCCATTCTATGACTTCACACACCTTAATTCTTAATTCAGAAACATCCATTCTAATACTTCACACACCTCCATTCTATGACTTCGCAAACCTCAATTCTGTGGCTTCACTCTCCTCCATTCTGAGTTCACACAACTCCATTCGGTCACTTCACACACCTCCAATCTGACTTCATACACCTCCATTCTATGAATTCACACACTTCCCTTCTATTACCTCACACACTTCCATTCAGTGACTTCACACACCTCCTTTCTGAGTTCACACACCTCCATTTTTTGACTTCACACACCTCCAATATATGACTTCAAACACCTCAATTCTCTGACTTCACACACCTTCAATCTATGACTTCATACCCGTCCATTCTATGATTTCACCCACCTCCATTCTCTGAGTTCACACACCTACATTCTCCGACTTCACACCCTTCCAATTTGACTTCACATACTTCCATTCTATGACTTCACAAACCTCCCTTCTGTGACTTCACAATCCTCCATTCTATGACTTCACACATCTGCATTCTATGACTTCACACACTTCAATTCAGACTCACACAGCTCCATTCTGTGACTTCACAGAACTCCATTCTATGATTTCACACATCTCCATACTATGACTTCACACACCTCCATCTATGACTTCACACACCTCCATTCTGAGTTCCCACACCTCCATTCTGTGACTTCACACACCTCCATTCTGACTTCACACACCTCCATTGTATGACTTCACACACCTCCATTCTGTGACTTCACACACCTCCATTCTATGACTTCACAAACTTCCATTGTGACGTCACACCTCCATTCTATGAGTTCCCACACCTCAATTCCATGACTTCACACACCTCCATTCTGACTTCACAAACCTCTATTCTATGACTTCACATACCTACATTCTGACTTCACACACCTCCATTCTGTGACTTCACAGACCTCGAATCTGTGACTTCACTCACCTCCACTCTATGACTTCACACTTCTCCATTCTATGACTTCCCACACCTAATTTCTATGACTTCACCCACCCCCATTCTATGATTTCACACCTCCATTCTGACTTCACACACCTCCATTCTATGACTTCACACACCTCCATTCTGACTTCACACACCTCCATTCTGTGACTTCACACACCTCCATTCTATGATTTCACACACCTCCATTATATGACTTCACTCACCTCCATTCTGTGACTTCACATACCACTATTGTTCGCTTCACACACCTCCATTCTTTGACTTCACACACCTCCATTCCACGACTTCACACACCTCCATTCGATGAGTTCACACACATCCATTCTATGAGTTCACACACCACAATTTTGTCTTCACACACCTCCATTGTATGACTTCACCCACCTTCATTCTTAATTCAGAAACACCCATTTTATGACTTCCCACAACTCCCTTTGTGACTTCGCAAACCTTCATTGTGTGACTTCACAAACCTCCATTCTGAGTTCACATACCTCCATTCAGTGACTTCACACACCTCCATTCTGACTTCACACACCTCCATTCTATGACTTCACACAGCTCCACTCTGTGCCGTCACACACCTCAATTCTGTGACTTCACACACCTTCATTCTTACTTCACAAACATACATTCTATGACTTCACACACCTCCATACTATGACTTCACACACCTTCATTCTTTGACTTCACACACCTCCATTCTGTGTTCACACACCTCAATTCTATGACTTCACACACATCCATTCTGTCTTCACACACCTGCATTCTATGACTTCACACACCTCCCTTCTATGACTCCGCACACCTCCATTCTTTGACATCACACACCTAAATTCTGAGTTGACACACCTCCGTTCTGTGACTTCACACACCTCCATTCTGACTTCACACAGCTCCATTCTATGACTTCACAAAACTCCATTCTATGAATTCACACACCTCAATTCTGTGACTTCACACACCTCTATTCTATGACTTCACACACTTCCATTGTGACGTCACACACCTCCATTCTTTGAGTTCACACATCTCCATTCTGACTTCACACACCTACATTCTATGACTTCACAAACCTCCATTCTGAATTCACACAGCTACATTCTGTGACTTCACAAAACTCCATTCTATGATTTCACACACCTCCATACTATGACTTCACACAACTCTATCTATGACTTCACACACCTCAATTCTGACTTCACACACCTCTATTCTATGACTTCGCACACCTCCATTTTGACATCACACACCTCCATTCTATGACTTCATAGACATCGAATCTGTGACTTCACTCACCTGCACTCTATGACTTCACACTCCACCATTCTATGATTTCCCACACCTCCTTTGTATGACTTCACCCACCTCCAATCTATGACTACACACCTCCATTCTGACTTCACACACCTGAATTCTGTGACTTCACACACCTCCATTCTATGAGTTCACACACATCCATTCTGTGACTTCACACACCTCCATTCTATGATTTCAAACACCTCCATTCTGTGACTTCACACCTCCATTCTATGACTTCACACACCTCGATTCAGTGACTTCACACACCTCCATTCTATGACTTCACACACCTCCATTCTATGACTTCACACACCTACATTGTGACATCACACACCTCCATTCTATGAGTTCACACACCTCCATTCTATGACTTCACTCACCTACATTCTGGCCTCACACACCTCCATTATGACTTCACAAACCTAAATTCTGTGAATTCACACACCTCCATTCTATGATTTCACACAACTCCATTCTATGACTTCACACACCTCCATTCTATGACTTCACACACCTCCTTTCTGAGTTGACACACCTCCATTATATGACTTCACGCAACTCCAATATGACTTCACACACCTCCATTCTGTGACTTCACACACCTCCATTCTATGAGTTCACACACCTCCATTCTGACTTCACACACCTCCATTCTATGTCTTCACACAGCTCCATTCTGACTTCACACACCTCCATTCTATGAATTCACACACCTCCATTCTGTGACTTCACACACCTCTATTCTATGACTTCACACACCTCCATTCTATGACTTCACTCACCTACATTGTGACTTCACACACCTCCATTCTATGACTTCACACACCTCCATTCTGTGACTTCACTCACCTCCATTCTGACCTCACACACCACCATTCTGACTTCACAAACCTAAATTCTGTGACTTCACACACCTCCATTCTATGATTTCACACAACTCCATTCTATGACTTCACACACCTCCATTCTATGACTTCACACACCTCCTTTCTGAGTTGACACACCTCCATTATATGACTTCACACAACTCCAATTTGACTTCACACACCTCCATTCTGTGACTTCACACACGTCCATTCTATGAGTTCACACACCTCCATTCTGACTTCACACAACTCCATTCTGTGACTTCACAAACCTCCTTGCTATGACTTTACACACCTCCACTCTGTGAATGCACACATCTCCACTCTGTGTCTTTACACACCTCCATTCTGCGAATTCATAAACCTCCATTCTGTGATTTCACACACCTTCATTCTATGACTTCACACACCTCCATTCTATGACTTCACAAACCTCCATTTTGACTTCACACACATGCATTCTGTGCCTTCACACACCTCCCTTACGTGACTTCACACACCTCCATTCTATGACTTCACAAACCTCCATTCTGAGTTCACACACCTCCATTCTGTGACTTCACACACCTCCATTCTGACTTCACACTTCCATTGTATGACTTCACACACTTCCATTCTGTGACTTCACACACCTCCATTCTATGACTTCACACACGTCCATTGTGACGTCACACCTCCATTCTATGAGTTCACACACCTCCATTCTATGACTTCACACACCTCAATTCTGACTCACACAGCTCCATTCTTTGACTTCACAAAACTCCATTCTATGACTTCACACACCTCCATTCTATGACTTCACACACCTCCATTCTATGACTTCACACACCTCCATTCTATGACTTCACACACCTCCATTCTATGACTTCACACACCTTCATTCTATGATTTCACACACCTCCATTCTATGACTTCACACACCTCCATTCTGTGACTTCACACACCTCCATTCTATGAGTTCACACACCTCCATTCTGACTTCACACAGCTCCCTTCTATGACTTCACAAAGCTCCATTCTGACTTCACACACCTCCATTCTATGACTTTGCACACCTCTATTCTGATTTCACACCCCTCCATTCTGTGACTTCACAAACCTCCTTTGTATGACTTCACCCAACTCCATTCTGTGAATGCACACATCTCCACTCTGTGTCTTTTCACACCTCCATTCTGCGAATTCATACCCCTCCATTCTGAGATTTCACACACCTCCATTCTATGACTTCACACACCTCCATTCTATGACTTCACAAACCTCCATTGTGACTTCACACAAGTCCATTCTGTGACTTCACACACCTCCATTCTATATCATCACAGACCTCCATTCTATGACTTCACACACTTCCATTCTATGACTTCACACAGCTCCAGTCTCTGACTTAACAAACCTCCATTCTATGACTTCACACACCTGCACTCTGACTTCACACACCTCCATTCTATGACTTCATACACCTCCCTTCTATGACTTCATACACCAACATTCTATGACTTCACACACCTCCATTCTGTGACTTCACAAATCTCCATTCTGACTTCACACTCCTCCATACTATGACTTCACACACCTCCATTCTATGACTTCACACACCTCCATTCTTTGACTTCACACACCTCCATTTTGACTTCACACACCTACATTCTGTGACTTCACACACATCCATTTGTGACTTCACGCACCACCATTTTGACTTCACACACCTCCATTCTGTGACTTCACACACCTCCATTTTATGACTTCACACACCTACATTGTGACTTCACACACCTACATTCTATGAGTTCACACACCTGCATTGTGACTTCACACACCTCCATTCTATGACTTCACACATCTCCATTCTGACCTCACACACCTCCATAATGACTTCTCACACCTAAATTCTGTGACTTCACACACCTCCATTCTATGATTTCACATACCTCCATTCTATGACTTCACACACCTCCATTCTATGACTTCACAGACCTACTTTATTAGTTGACAAACCTCCATTCTATGACTTCACACACCTCCAATCTGAATTCACAAACCTCCATTCTGTGACTTCACACACCTCCATTCTATGAGTTTACACACTTCCATTTTGACTTCACACACCTCCATTCTATGACTTCACAAACCTCCCT
This sequence comes from Megascapheus bottae, assembly GCA_024803745.1. Lineage (NCBI taxonomy): Eukaryota > Metazoa > Chordata > Mammalia > Rodentia > Geomyidae > Megascapheus > Megascapheus bottae. Next base: position 163,211 of record JANJXV010001021.1, on the reverse strand, counting down.
TCTATGACTTCACACACCTCCACTCTGTGACTTCACACATCTCCACTCTGTGACTTTACACACCTCCATTCTGCGAATTCACACACCTCCATTCTGTGACTTCACACACCTCCATTCTTTGACTTCACACACTTCCATTGTGACGTCACACCTCCATTCTATGAGTTCACACACCTCCATTCTATGACTTCACACACCTCCATTCTGACTTCACAAACCTCTATTCTATGACTTCACATACCTACATTCTGACTTCACACACCTCCATTCTGTGACTTCACAGACCTCGAATCTGTGACTTCACTCACCTCCACTCTATGACTTCACACTTCTCCATTCTATGACTTCCCACACCTAATTTCTATGACTTCACCCAACCCCATTCTATGATTTCACACCTCCATTCTGACTTCACACACCTCCATTCTATGACTACACACACCTCCATTCTGACTTCACACAACTCCATTCTGTGACTTCACACCTCCATTCTATGATTTCACACACCTCCATTCTGTGACTTCACACACCTTCATTCTTAATTCAGAAACATCCATTTTATGACTTCCCACAACTCCATTTGTGACTGCGCAAACCTTCATTCTGTGACTTCACACACCTCCATTCTGACTTCACACACCTCCATTCTGTGACTTCACACACCTCAATTCTGTGAATTCACACACCTTCATTCTTACTTCACAAACATACATTATATGACTTCACACACCTCCATACTATGACTTCACACACCTCAATTCTTTGACTTCACACACCTCCATTCTGTGTTCACACACCTCAATTCTATGACTTCACACACCTCCATTCTGTCTTCACACACCTCCATTCTATGACTTCACACACCTCCCTTCTATGACTCCGCACACCTCCATTCTTTGACTTCACACACCTAAATTCTGAGTTGACACACCTCCGTTCTGTGACTTCACACACCTCCATTCTGACTTCACACAGCTCCATTCTATGACTTCACAAAACTCCATTCTATGACTTCACACACCTCCATTCTGTGACTTCACTCAAATCCATTCTATGACTTCACACACTTCCATTGTGACGTCACACACCTCCATTCTATGAGTTCACACATCTCCATTCTGACTTCACACACCTCCATTCTATGACTTCACACACCTCCATTCTGAAATCACACAGCTCCATTCTGTGACTTCACAAAACTCCATTCTATGATTTCACACACCTCCATACTATGACTTCACACAACTCCATCTATGACTTCACACACCTCAATTCTGACTTCACACACCTCTATTCTATGACTTTGCACACCTCCATTTTGACATCACACACCTACATTCTATGACTTCATAGACATCGAATCTGTGACTTCACTCACCTGCACTCTATGACTTCACACTCCTCCATTCTATGATTTCACACACCTCCTTTTTATGACTTCACCCACCTCCAATCTATGACTACACACCTCCATTCTGACTTCACAAACCTGAATTCTGTGACTTCACACACCTCCATTCTATGAGTTCACACACCTCCATTCTGTGACTTCACACACCTCCATTCTATGATTTCACACACCTCCATTCTGTGACTTCACACACCCCCATTCTATGACTTCACACACCTCCATTCTGTGACTTCACACACCTCCATTCTATGACTTCACACACCTCCTTTCTGAGTTGACACACCTCCATTATATTACTTCACACAACTCCAATATGACTTCACACAACCCCATTCTGTGACTTCACACATCTCCATTCTATGAGTTCACACACCTCCATTCTGACTTCACACACCTCCATTCTATGTCTTCACACAGCTCCATTCTGACTTCACACACCTCCATTCGATGACTTCACACACCTCCATTCTGTGACTTCACACCCCTCCATTCTATGACTTCACACACCTCCATTCTATGACTTCACACACCTACATTGTGACTTCACACACCTCCATTCTATGACTTCACAAATCTCCATTCTGACTTTACACTCCTCCATTCTATGACTTCACACATCTCCTTTCTGAAACTTCACACACTTCCAGTGATTGACTTCACAAACCTGCATTCCATGACTTCACACACCTCCATTCTATTAGTTAACACACCTCCATTCTTTGACTTCACACACCTCCATTTTGACTTCACACACCTACATTCTGTGACTTCACACACCTCCATTTGTGACTTCACACACCACCATTTTGACTTCACACACCTCCATTCTGTGACTTCACACACCTCCATTCTGTGACTTCACACACCTCCATTTTGACTTCACACACTTCCATTCTGTGATATCACACACCTCCATTCTGTGACTTCACACACCACCATTGTTTGACATCACACATCTCCATTCTTTGACTTCGCACACCTCCATTCCACGACTTCACACACATCCATTCTATGAGTTCCCACACCACAATTTTGTCTTCACACACCTCCATTCTATGACTTCACACACCTTCATTCTTAATTCAGAAACATCCATTCTAAGACTTCACACACCTCCACACTATGACTTCGCAAACCTCAATTCTGTGGCTTCACGCACCTCCATTCTGAGTTCCCACAACTCCATTCGGTCACTTCACACACCTCGAATCTGATTTCACACACCTCCATTCTATGACTTCACACACTTCCATTCTATTACCTCACACACTTCCATTCAGTGACTTCACACACCTCCTTTCTGAGTTCACACACCTCCATTTTTTGACTTCACCCACCTCCATTCTATGAGTTCACACACCTACATTCTCCGACTTCACACCCTTCCAATTTGTCTTCACATACCTCCATTCTATGACTTCACAAACCTCCCTTTGGTGACCTCACAATCCTCCATTCTATGACTTCACACATCTGCATTCTATGACTTCACACACCTCAATTCTGACACACACAGCTCCATTCTGTGACTTCACAAAACTCCATTCTATGATTTCACACATCTCCATACTATGACTTCACACACCTCCATCTATGACTTCACACACCTCCATTCTGAGTTCACACACCTCCATTCTGTGACTTCACACAACTCCATTCTGACTTCACACTTCCATTGTATGACTTCACACACTTCCATTCTGTGACTTCACACACCTCCATTCTATGACTTCACACACCTCCATTCTATGACTTCACAAACCTCCATTTTGACTTCACACACGTCCATTCTGTGCCTTCACACACCTCCCTTACGTGACTTCACACACCTCCATTCTATGACTTCACAAACCTCCGTTCTGAGTTCACACACCTCCATTCTGTGACTTCACACACCTCCATTCTGACTTCACACTTCCATTGTATGACTTCACACACTTCCATTCTGTGACTTCACACACCTCCATTCTATGACTTCACACACTTCCATTGTGAGGTCACACCTCCATTCTATGAGTTCACACACCTCCATTCTATGACTTCACACACCTCCATTCTGACTTCACAAACCTCTATTCTATGACTTCACATACCTACATTCTGACTTCACACACCTTCATTCTGTGACTTCACAGACCTCGAATCTGTGACTTCACTCAATTCCACTCTATGACTTCACACTTCTCCATTCTATGACTTCCCACACCTAATTTCTATGACTTCACCCACCCCCATTCTATGATTTCACACCTCCATTCTGACTTCACACACCTCCATTCTATGACTTCACACACCTCCATTCTGACTTCACACACCTCCATTCTGTGACTTCACACACCTCCATTCTATGACTTCACACACCTCCATTCTGTGACTTCACACACCTCCATTCTATGACTTCACACACCTCCATTCTGTGACTTCACACACCTCCATTCTATGACTTCACACACCTCCATTCTATGACTTCACACACCTACATTGTCACTTCACACACCTCCATTCTATGAGTTCACACACCTCCATTCTATGCCTTCACTCACCTCCATTCTGTGCCTTCACACACCACTATTGTTTGACTTCACACACCTCCATTCTTTGACTTCACACACCTCCATTCCACGACTTCACACACCTCCATTCGATGAGTTCACACACATCCATTCTATGCGTTCACACACCACAATTTTGTCTTCACAAACCTCCAATTTATGACTTTACAAACCTTCATTCTTAATTCAGAAACATCCAGTTTATGACTTCCCACAACTCCATTTGTGACTTCGCAAACCTTCATTCTGTGACTTCACACACCTCCATTCTGAGTTCACACACCTCCATTCGGTGACTTCACACACCTCCATTCTGACTTCACACACCTCCATTCTATGACTTCACACACCTCCATTCTGTGACTTCACACACCTCAATTCTGTGAATTCACACACCTTCATCCTTACTTCACAAACATACATTATATGACTTCACACACCTCCATACTATGACTTCACACACCTCCATTCTTTGACTTCACACACCTCCATTCTGTGTTCACACACCTCAATTCTATGACTTCACACACCTCCCTTCTATGACTTCACAGACCTCCATTCTATGACTTCACACACCTCAATTCTGTGAATTCACACACCTTCCTTCTTACTTCACAAACATACATTATATGACTTCACACACCTCCATACTATGACTTCACACACCTCCATTCTTTGACTTCACACACCTCCATTCTGTGTTCACACACCTCAATTCTATGACTTCACACACCTCCCTTCTATGACTTCACACACCTCCATTCTATGACTTCACACACCTCCCTTCTATGACTCCGCACACCTCCATTCTTTGACTTCACACACATAAATTCTGAGTTGACACACCTCCGTTCTGTGACTTCACACACCTCCATTCTGACTTCACACAGCTCCATTCTATGACTTCACAAAACTCCATTCTATGACTTCACACACCTCCATTCTGTGACTTCACACACCTCCATTGTGACGTCACACACCTCCATTCTATGAGTTCACACATCTCCATTCTGACTTCACACACCTCCATTCTATGACTTCACACACCTCCATTCTGAAATCACACAGCTCAATTTTGTGACTTCACAAAACTCCATTCTATGATTTCACACACCTCCATACTATGACTTCACACAACTCCATCTATGACTTCACACACCTCAATTCTGACTTCACACACCTCTATTCTATGACTTTGCACACCTCCATTTTGACATCACACACCTACATTCTATGACTTCATAGACATCGAATCTGTGACTTCACTCACCTGCACTCTATGACTACACACCTCCATTCTGACTTCACAAACCTGAATTCTGTGACTTCACACACCTCCATTCTGTGACTTCACACACCTCCATTCTATGATTTCACACACCTCCATTCTGTGACTTCACACACCTCCATTCTACGACTTCACACACCTCCATTCTGTGACTTCACACACCTCTATTCTATGACTTCACACACCTCCATTCTATGACTTCACACACCTACATTGTGACATCACACACCTCCATTCTATGAGTTCACACACCTCCATTCTATGACTTCACTCACCTCCATTTTGACCTCACACACCTCCATTCTGACTTCACAAACTTAAATTCTGTGAATTCACACACCTCCATTCTATGATTTCACACAACTCCATTCTATGACTTCACACACCTCCATTCTATGACTTCACACACCTCCTTTCTGAGTTGACACACCTCCATTATATGACTTCACACAACTCCAATATGACTTCACACACCTCCATTCTGTGACTTCACACACCGCCATTCTATGAGTTCACACACCTCCATTCTGACTTCACACACCTCCATTCTATGTCTTCACACAGCTCCATTCTGACTTCACACACCTCCATTCGATGACTTCACACAACTCCATTCTGTGACTTCACACCCCTCCATTCTATGACTTCACACACTTCCATTCTATGACTTCACACACCTACATTGTGACTTCACACACCTCCCTTCTATGAGTTCACACACCTCCATTGTATGACTTCACTCACCTCCATTCTGACCTCACACACCTCCATTCTGACTTCACAAACCTAAATTCTGTGAATTCACACACCTCCATTCTATGATTTCACACAACTGCATTCTATGACTTCACACACCTCCATTCTATGGCTTCACACACCTCCTTTCTGAGTTGACACACCTCCATTATATGACTTCACAAAACTCCAATTTGACTTCACACACCTCCATTCTGTGACTTCACACACCTCCATTCTATGAGTTCACACACGTCCATTCTGACTTCACACACCTCCATTCTGTGACGTCACAAACCTCCTTTCTATGACTTCACACACCTCCACTCTGTGAATGCAAACATCTCCACTCTGTGTCTTTACACACCTCCATTCTGCGAATTCATACCCCTCCATTCTGTGATTTCACACACCTCCCTTCTATGACTTCACACACCTCCATTCTATGACTTCACAAACCTCCATTTTGACTTCACACACGTCCATTCTGTGCCTTCACACACCTCCCTTATGTGACTTCACACACCTCCATTCTATGACTTCACACACCTCCATTCTATGACATCACACACCTCCATTCTATGAATTCACACACTTCCATTCTATGACTTCACACACCTCCAGTCTATGACTTCACAAACCTCCATTCTACGACTTCACACACCTGCACTCTGCCTTCACACACCTCCATTCTATGATTTCATACACCTCCCTTCTATGACTTCATACACCAACATTTTATGCCTTCACACACCTCCATTCTGTGACTTCACAAATCTCCATTCTGACTTCACACTCCTCCATTCTATGACTTCACACACCTCCATTCTATGACTTCACACATCTCCTTTTTGTTACTTCTCACACTTCCAATGTTTGACTTCACAAACCTCCATTCCATGATTTCACACACCTCCATTCTATGAGTTCACACACCTCCATTCTTTGACTTCACACACCTCCACTTTGACTTCACACACCTACATTCTGTGACTTCACACACCTCCATTTGTGACTTCACACACCACCATTTTGACTTCACACACCTCCATTCTGTGACTTCACACACCTCCATTCTGTGACTTCACACACCACTATTGTTTGACTTCACACACCTCCATTGTTTGACTTCACACAACTCCATTCCACGACTTCACACAGCTCCATTCGATGAGTTCACACACATCCATTCTATGAGTTCACACACCACAATTTTGTCTTCACACACCTCCATTCTATGACTTCACCCACCTTCATTCTTAATTCAGAAACATCCATTTTATGACTTCTCGCAACTCCATTCTGTGACTTCGCAAACCTTCATTCTGTGACTTCACACACCTCCATTCTGAGTTCACACACCTCCATTCGGTGACATCACACACCTCCATTCTGACTTCACACACCTCCATTCTATGACTTCACACACCTTCATTCTCTGACGTCACACACCTCAATTCTGTGACTTCACACACCTTCATTCTTACTTCACAAACATACATTCTATGACTTCTCACACCTCCATACTATGACTTCACACACCTCCATTCTTTGACTTCACACACCTCCATTCTGTGTTCACACACCTCAATCCTGTGACTTCACACACCTCCATTTTGACTTCACACACCTCCATTCTATGACTTCACACACCTCCCTTCTATGAATTCACACACCTCCATTCCTTGACTTCACACACCTAAATTCTGAGTTGACACCCCTCCATTCTGTGACTTCACACACCTCTATTCTGACTTCATACAGCTCGATTCTATGACTACACAAAACTCAATTCTATGACTTCACACACCTCCTTTCTGTGACCTCACACACCTCCATTCTATGAGTTCACACATCTCCATTCTGACTTCACACACTTCCATTCTATGACTTCACACACCTCCATTCTGAATTCACACAGCTCCATTCTGTGACTTCACAAAACTCCATTCTATGATTTCACACACCTCCATACTATGACTGCACACAACTCCATCTATGACTTCACAGACCTCAATTCTGACTTCACACACCTCTATTCTATGACTTCGCACACTCCATTTTTACATCACACACCTCCATTCTATGTCTTCACAGACCTCGAATCTGTGACTTCACTCACCTGCACCCTATGACTTCACACTCCTCCATTCTATGATTTCCCACACCTCCTTTTTATGACTTCACCCACCTCCAATCTATGACTACACACCTCCATTCTGACTTCACACACCTGCATTCTGTGACTTCACACACCTCCATTCTATGAGTTCACACACCTACATTCTATGACTTCACACACCTTCATTCTTACTTCAGAAACATCCATTCTATAACTTCACAAACCTCCATTCTGTGACTTCACACACCTCCATTCTGAGTTCACACAACTCCATTCAGTGACTTCACACACCTCCATTCTGTGCCTTCACACACCTCCATTCTATGACTTCACACACTTCCATTCTATGACTTCACACACCTCCATTCTGTGACGTCAAACACCTCCATTCTAAGTTCACACACCTCCAATCTGTGACTTCACACATCTCCATTCTGTGACTTCACACACCTCCATTCTATGAACTCACACACATCCATTCTATGACTTCACACACCTCCATTCTGTGACTTTACACACCTCCATTCTGAGTTCACACACCTCCATTCTTTGACTTCACACACCTCCATTCTGTTACTTCCCACACCTCCATTCTGTGACTTCACACACCTCCGTTCTATGACTTCACACACCTCCCTTCTATGACTTCACACAGCTCCATTCTGTGACTTCACACACCTCCATTCTATGACTTCACACACCTCCATTCTATGACTTCACACACCTCCAATATATGACTACAAACACCTGAATTCTGTGACTTCACTTACCTCCATTCTATGACTTCATACCCGTCAATTCTGTGACTTCACACACCTTAGTTCTCTGACTTCACACACGTCCATTCTATGACTTCACCCACCTCCATTCTATGACTTCACACACCTCCAATTTGACTTTATATACCTCCATTCTATGACTTCACAAACCTCCATTCTCTGACTTCACACACCTCCATTCTGTGATTTCACAAACCTCCATTCTATGATTTCACACACCTCCATTTTATGACGTCACACACCTCCATTTTGACTTCACTCATCTCCATTATGTGATTTCCCACTCCTCCCTTCGGTGACTTCACACACCTGCATTCTATGACTTCACACATCTACATTCTATGACTTCACACACCTCCATTCTATGATTTCACATACCTCCATGCTATCAATTCACACACCTCCATTCTGTGACTTCACACACCTCCATTTTTACTTCACACACCTCATTTCGTGACTTCACACACCTCCATGCTGACTTCACACACCTCCATTCTATGACTTCACACAGCTCTATTCCATGACTTCACACACCTCCATTCTGAGTTCACACACCTCCATTAAGTGACTTCACACACCTCCATTCTGACTTTACACATCTCCATTGTATGACTTCACACACCTCCATTCTGTGACTTTACACACCTCCATTCTATGACTTCACACACCTTCATTGTTACTTCAGAAACATCCATTCTATGACTTCGCCCACCTCCATTCTCTGACTTCGCACACCTCCATTCTGTGACTTCACAAACCTCAATTCTGTGACTTCACACACCTACATTTTGATTTAACACACCTCCATTCTATGACTTCACACACCTCCATTCTATGACTTTACACACCTACATTGTCACTTCACACACCTCCATTCTATGAGTTCACACACCTCCATTCTATGACTTCACTCACCTCCATTCTGTGACTTCACACACCACTATTGTTTGACTTCACACACCTCCATTCTTTGACTTCACACACCTCCACTCCACGACTTCACACACCTCCATTCGATGAGTTCACAAACATCCATTCTATGAGTTCACACACCACAATTTTGTCTTCACAAACCTCCATTCTATGACTTCACCCACCTTCATTCTTAATTCAGAAACATCCATTTTATGACTTCCCACAACTCCATTTGTGACTTCGCAAACCTTCATTCTGTGACTTCACACACCTCCATTCTGAGTTCACACACCTCCATTCGGTGACTTCACACACCTCCATTCTGACTTCACACACCTCCATTCTATGACTTCACACACCTCCATTCTGTGACTTCATACACCTCCATTCTATGACTTCACCCACCTCCATTCTATGACTTCACACACCTCCATTCTCTGACTTCACACCCCTCTAATTTCATTTCTCATACCTCTATTCTATGACTTCACAAACGTCCCTTCGGCGACTTCACAATACTCCATTCTATGACATCACACATCTACATTCTATGACTTCACACACCTCAATTCTGACTCACACAACTCCATTCTGTGACTTCACAAAACTCCATTCTATGATTTCACCTATCTCCATACTATGACTTCACACACCTCCATCTATGACTTAACACACCTCCATTCTGAGTTCACACACCTCCATTCTGTGACTTCACACACCTCCATTCTGACTTCACACACCTCCATTGTATGACTTCACACACCTCTATTCTGTGACTTCATACACCTCCATTCTATGACTTCACAAACTTCCATTGTGACGTCACACACCTCCATTCTATGATTTCACACACCTCCATTCTATGACTTCACACACCTCCATTCTGACTTCACACACCTCTATTCTATGACTTCGAACACCTACATTCTGACTTCACACACCTCCATTCTGTGACTTCACAGACCTCGAATCTGTGACTTCACTCACCTCCACTCTATGACTTCACACTTCTCCATTCTATGACTTCCCACACCTAATTTCTGTGACTTCACCCACCTCCATTCTGACTTCACACCTCCGTTCTGACTTCACACACCTCCATTCTATGACTTCACACACCTCCATTCTGATTTCACACACCTCCATTCTGTGACTTCACACACCTCCATTTTATGATTTCACACACTTCCATTCTGTGACTTCACACACCTCCATTCTATGACTTCACACAACTCCATTCTGTGACTTCACACACCTCCAGTCTATGACTTCACACACCTCCATTCTATGACTTCACACACCTACATTGTGACTTCACACAACTCCATTTTATGAGTTCACACACCTGCACTGTGACTTCACACACCTCTATTCTATGACTTCACACACCTCCGTTCTGACCTCACACACCTCCATTCTGACTTCACACACCTAAATTCTGTGACTTCACACACCACCATTCTATGATTTCACACACCTCCATTCTATGTCTTCACTCACCTCCATTCTATGACTTCACACACCTCCTTTCTGAGTTGACACACCTCCATTCTATGACTTCACACACCTCCAATCTGAATTCACACACCTGCATTCTATGACTTCACACACCTCCATTCTGTGACTTCACACACCTCCATTCTATGAGTTCACACACCTCCATTTTGACTTCACACACCCCCATTCTATAACTTAACACAGCTCCATTCTGACTCACACACCTCAATTCTATGACTTTACACAACTCTATTCTGACTTCACACACCTCCATTCTGTGACTTCACAAATCTCCATTCTATGACTTCACACACCTCCACTCTGTGACTTCACACATCTCCAATCTGTGACTTTACACACCTCCATTCTGCGAATTCACACACCTCCATTCTGTGATTTCACACACCTCCATTCTATGAGTTCACACACCTCCATTCTTTGACTTCACACACCTCCATTCTATGACTTCACACACCTCCATTGTGACTTCACACACCTCCATTCTGTGACTTCACTCACCTCCCTTCCGTGACTTCACACACCTCCATTCTATGACTTCACACACCTACGTTCTATGACATCTCACTCCTCCATTCTATGACTTCACACACTTCCATTCTATGACTTCACACACCTCCATTCTGAGTTCACACACCTCCATTCTATGACTTCACACATCTGCCTTCTGACTTCACACACCTCCATTCTATGACTTCATAAACCTCCATTCTATGACTTCATACACCAACATTCTAGGACTTCACACACCTCCATTTTATGACTTCACAAATCTCCATTCTCACTTCACACTCCTCCATTCTATGACTTCACACACCTCCATTCTATGACTTCACACATCTCCTTTCTGTAACTTCACACAGGTCCAATGTTTGACTTCACAAACCTCCATTCCATGAGTTCACACACCTCCATTCCATGAGTTCACACACCGCCATTCTTTGACTTCACACACCTCCATTTTGACTTCACACACCTACATTCTGTGACTTCACACACCTCCATTTGTGACTTCACACACCTCCATTTTGACTTCACACACATCCATTCTGTGACTTCACACACCTCCATTCTATGACTTCACACACTTCCTTTCTATTACTTCACACACTTCCATTCTGTGACTTCACACACCGCCTTTCTGAGTTCACACACCTCCATTGTTTGACTTCACACACCTCCAATATATGACCTCAAACATCTCAATTCTCTGACTTCACACACCTTCATTCTATGACTTCCTACCCGTCCATTCTGTGACTTCACAGACCTCCATTCTATGGCTTCATACACCTCAATTCTATGACTTCACCCACCTCCATTCTATGACTTCACACACCTCCATTCTCTGACTTCACACCCCTCCAATTTGACTTCACATACCTCCATTCTATGACTTCACAAACCTCCCTTCGGTGACTTCACAATCCTCCATTCTATGACTTCACATCTGCATTCTCTGACTTCACACACCTCAATTCTGACTCACACAGTTCCATTCTGTGACTTCACAAAACTCCATTCTATGATTTCACACATCTCCATTCTATGACTTCACACACCTCCATTCTATGATTTCACAAACCTCCATTCTATGACTTCACACACCTCCATTCTATGACTTCATACACCTCCCTTCTATGACTTCATACACCAACATTCTATGACTTCACACACCTCCATTCTGTGACTTCACACACCTCAATTCTATTAGTTCACACACCTCCATTCTGACTTCACACACCTCCATTCTGTGACTTCACAAACCTCCTTTCTATGACTTCACCCAACTCCATTCTGTGAATGCACACATCTCCACTCTGTGTCTTTACACACCTCCATTCTGCGAATTCATACCCCTCCATTCTGAGATTTCACACACCTCCATTCTATGACTTCACACACCTCCATTCTATGACTTCACAAACCTCCATTGTGACTTCACACACGTCCATTCTGTGTCTTCACACACCTCCATTCTATATCATCACAGACCTCCATTCTATGACTTCACACACCTCCATTCTATGACTTCACACAGCTCCAGTCTATGACTTCACAAACTTCCATTCTATGACTTCACACACCTGCACTCTGACTTCACACACCTCCATTCTATGACTTCATACACCTCCCTTCTATGACTTCATACACCAACATTCTATGACTTCACACACCTCCATTCTGTGACTTCACAAATCTCCATTCTGACTTCACACTCCTCCATTCTATGACTTCACACACCTCCATTCTATGACTTCACACACCTCCATTCTTTGACTTCACACACCTCCATTTTGACTTCACACACCTACATTCTGTGACTTCACACACCTCCATTTGTGACTTCACACACCACCATTTTGACTTCACACACCTCCATTCTGTGACTTCACACACCTCGATTCTATGACTTCACACACCTCCATTCTATGACTTCACACACCTACATTGTGACTTCACACACCTCCATTCTATGAGTTCACACACCTGCATTGTGACTTCACACACCTCCATTCTATGACTTCACACATCTCCATTCTGACCTCACACACCTCCATACTGACTTCACACACCTAAATTCTGTGACTTCACACACCTCCATTCTATGATTTCACACACCTCCATTCTATGACTTCACACACCTCCATTCTATGACTTCACAGACCTACTTTATGAGTTGACACACCTCCATTCTATGACTTCATAAACCTCCTATCTGAACTCACACACCTCCATTCTGTGACTTCACACACCTCCATTCTATGAGTTTACACACTTCCATTTTGACTTCACACACCTCCATTCTATGACTTCACACAGCTCCATTCTGACTTCACACACCTCAATTATATGACTTTACACACCTCTATTCTGACTTCACACACCTCCATTCTATAACTTCACAAACCTACCTTCTATGACTTCACACACCTCCACTCCGTGACTTCACACATCTCCACTCTGTGACTTTACACACCTCCATTCTGCGAATTCATACACCTCTATTCTGTGATTTCACACACCTCCATTCTATGACTTCACACACCTCCATTCTTTGACTTCACACACCTCCATTCTATGACTTCACACACCTGCATTCTGACATCACACACCTCCAATCTATGACTTCACAGACCTCGAATCTGTGACTTCACTCACCTCCACTCTATGACTTCACACACCTCCATTCTTTGACTTCACAAACCTCCTTTCTATGACTTCACCCAACTCCATTCTGTGAATGCACACATCTCCACTCTGTGTCTTTACACACCTCCATTCTGCGAATTCATACCCCTCCATTCTGAGATTTCACACACCTCCATTCTATGACTTCACACACCTCCATTCTATGACTTCACAAACCTCCATTGTGACTTCACACACGTCCATTCTGTGTCTTCACACACCTCCATTCTATATCATCACAGACCTCCATTCTATGACTTCACACACCTCCATTGTGACTTCACACACCTCCATTCTGTGACTTCACTCACCTCCCTTCCGTGACTTCACACACCTCCATTCTATGACTTCACACACCTACGTTCTATGACATCTCACTCCTCCATTCTATGACTTCACACACTTCCATTCTATGACTTCACACACCTCCATTCTGAGTTCACACACCTCCATTCTATGACTTCACACATCTGCCTTCTGACTTCACACACCTCCATTCTATGACTTCATAAACCTCCATTCTATGACTTCATACACCAACATTCTAGGACTTAACACACCTCCATTTTATGACTTCACAAATCTCCATTCTCACTTCACACTCCTCCATTCTATGACTTCACACACCTCCATTCTATGACTTCACACATCTCCTTTCTGTAACTTCACACAGTTCCAATGTTTGACTTCACAAACCTCCATTCCATGAGTTCACACACCTCCATTCCATGAGTTCACACACCGCCATTCTTTGACTTCACACACCTCCATTTTGACTTCACACACCTACATTCTGTGACTTCACACACCTCCATTTGTGACTTCACACACCTCCATTTTGACTTCACACACATCCATTCTGTGACTTCACACACCTCCATTCTATGACTTCACACACTTCCTTTCTATTACTTCACACACTTCCATTCTGTGACTTCACACACCGCCTTTCTGAGTTCACACACCTCCATTGTTTGACTTCACACACCTCCAATATATGACCTCAAACATCTCAATTCTCTGACTTCACACACCTTCATTCTATGACTTCCTACCCGTCCATTCTGTGACTTCACAGACCTCCATTCTATGGCTTCATACACCTCAATTCTATGACTTCACCCACCTCCATTCTATGACTTCACACACCTCCATTCTCTGACTTCACACCCCTCCAATTTGACTTCACATACCTCCATTCTATGACTTCACAAACCTCCCTTCGGTGACTTCACAATCCTCCATTCTATGACTTCACATCTGCATTCTCTGACTTCACACACCTCAATTCTGACTCACACAGTTCCATTCTGTGACTTCACAAAACTCCATTCTATGATTTCACACATCTCCATTCTATGACTTCACACACCTCCATTCTATGATTTCACAAACCTCCATTCTATGACTTCACACACCTCCATTCTATGACTTCATACACCTCCCTTCTATGACTTCATACACCAACATTCTATGACTTCACACACCTCCATTCTGTGACTTCACACACCTCAATTCTATTAGTTCACACACCTCCATTCTGACTTCACACACCTCCATTCTGTGACTTCACAAACCTCCTTTCTATGACTTCACCCAACTCCATTCTGTGAATGCACACATCTCCACTCTGTGTCTTTACACACCTCCATTCTGCGAATTCATACCCCTCCATTCTGAGATTTCACACACCTCCATTCTATGACTTCACACACCTCCATTCTATGACTTCACAAACCTCCATTGTGACTTCACACACGTCCATTCTGTGTCTTCACACACCTCCATTCTATATCATCACAGACCTCCATTCTATGACTTCACACACCTCCATTCTATGACTTCACACAGCTCCAGTCTATGACTTCACAAACTTCCATTCTATGACTTCACACACCTGCACTCTGACTTCACACACCTCCATTCTATGACTTCATACACCTCCCTTCTATGACTTCATACACCAACATTCTATGACTTCACACACCTCCATTCTGTGACTTCACAAATCTCCATTCTGATTTCACACTCCTCCATTCTATGACTTCACACACCTCCATTCTATGACTTCACACACCTCCATTCTTTAACTTCACACACCTCCATTTTGACTTCACACACCTACATTCTGTGACTTCACACACCTCCATTTGTGACTTCACACACCACCATTTTGACTTCACACACCTCCATTCTGTGACTTCACACACCTCGATTCTATGACTTCACACACCTCCATTCTATGACTTCACACACCTACATTGTGACTTCACACACCTCCATTCTATGAGTTCACACACCTGCATTGTGACTTCACACACCTCCATTCTATGACTTCACACATCTCCATTCTGACCTCACACACCTCCATACTGACTTCACACACCTAAATTCTGTGACTTCACACACCTCCATTCTATGATTTCACACACCTCCATTCTATGACTTCACACACCTCCATTCTATGACTTCACAGACCTACTTTATGAGTTGACACACCTCCATTATATGACTTCACAAAACTCCAATTTGACTTCACACACCTCCATTCTATGACTTCACACACCTCCATTCTATGGCTTCACACACCTCCTTTCTGAGTTGACACACCTCCATTATATGACTTCACAAAACTCCAATTTGACTTCACACACCTCCATTCTGTGACTTCACACACCTCCATTCTATGAGTTCACACACGTCCATTCTGACTTCACACACCTCCATTCTGTGACGTCACAAACCTCCTTTCTATGACTTCACACACCTCCACTCTGTGAATGCAAACATCTCCACTCTGTGTCTTTACACACCTCCATTCTGCGAATTCATACCCCTCCATTCTGTGATTTCACACACCTCCCTTCTATGACTTCACAAACCTCCATTTTGACTTCACACACGTCCATTCTGTGCCTTCACACACCTCCCTTATGTGACTTCACACACCTCCATTCTATGACTTCACACACCTCCATTCTATGACATCACACACCTCCATTCTATGAATTCACACACTTCCATTCTATGACTTCACACACCTCCAGTCTATGACTTCACAAACCTCCATTCTATGACTTCACACACCTGCACTCTGCCTTCACACACCTCCATTCTATGAGTTCATACACCTCCCTTCTATGACTTCATACACCAACATTTTATGCCTTCACACACCTCCATTCTGTGACTTCACAAATCTCCATTCTGACTTCACACTCCTCCATTCTATGACTTCACACACCTCCATTCTATGACTTCACACATCTCCTTTTTGTTACTTCTCACACTTCCAATGTTTGACTTCACAAACCTCCATTCCATGATTTCACACACCTCCATTCTATGAGTTCACACACCTCCATTCTTTGACTTCACACACCTCCACTTTGACTTCACACACCTACATTCTGTGACTTCACACACCTCCATTTGTGACTTCACACACCACCATTTTGACTTCACACACCTCCATTCTGTGACTTCACACACCTCCATTCTGTGACTTCACACACCACTATTGTTTGACTTCACACACCTCCATTGTTTGACTTCACACAACTCCATTCCACGACTTCACACAGCTCCATTCGATGAGTTCACACACATCCATTCTATGAGTTCACACACCACAATTTTGTCTTCACACACCTCCATTCTATGACTTCACCCACCTTCATTCTTAATTCAGAAACATCCATTTTATGACTTCTCGCAACTCCATTCTGTGACTTCGCAAACCTTCATTCTGTGACTTCACACACCTCCATTCTGAGTTCACACACCTCCATTCGGTGACATCACACACCTCCATTCTGACTTCACACACCTCCATTCTATGACTTCACACACCTTCATTCTCTGACGTCACACACCTCAATTCTGTGACTTCACACACCTTCATTCTTACTTCACAAACATACATTCTATGACTTCTCACACCTCCATACTATGACTTCACACACCTCCATTCTTTGACTTCACACACCTCCATTCTGTGTTCACACACCTCAATCCTGTGACTTCACACACCTCCATTTTGACTTCACACACCTCCATTCTATGACTTCACACACCTCCCTTCTATGAATTCACACACCTCCATTCCTTGACTTCACACACCTAAATTCTGAGTTGACACCCCTCCATTCTGTGACTTCACACACCTCTATTCTGACTTCATACAGCTCGATTCTATGACTACACAAAACTCAATTCTATGACTTCACACACCTCCTTTCTGTGACCTCACACACCTCCATTCTATGAGTTCACACATCTCCATTCTGACTTCACACACTTCCATTCTATGACTTCACACACCTCCATTCTGAATTCACACAGTTCCATTCTGTGACTTCACAAAACTCCATTCTATGATTTCACACACCTCCATACTATGACTGCACACAACTCCATCTATGACTTCACAGACCTCAATTCTGACTTCACACACCTCTATTCTATGACTTCGCACACTCCATTTTTACATCACACACCTCCATTCTATGTCTTCACAGACCTCGAATCTGTGACTTCACTCACCTGCACCCTATGACTTCACACTCCTCCATTCTATGATTTCCCACACCTCCTTTTTATGACTTCACCCACCTCCAATCTATGACTACACACCTCCATTCTGACTTCACACACCTGCATTCTGTGACTTCACACACCTCCATTCTATGAGTTCACACACCTACATTCTATGACTTCACACACCTTCATTCTTACTTCAGAAACATCCATTCTATAACTTCACAAACCTCCATTCTGTGACTTCACACACCTCCATTCTGAGTTCACACAACTCCATTCAGTGACTTCACACACCTCCATTCTGTGCCTTCACACACCTCCATTCTATGACTTCACACACTTCCATTCTATGACTTCACACACCTCCATTCTGTGACGTCAAACACCTCCATTCTAAGTTCACACACCTCCAATCTGTGACTTCACACATCTCCATTCTGTGACTTCACACACCTCCATTCTATGAACTCACACACATCCATTCTATGACTTCACACACCTCCATTCTGTGACTTTACACACCTCCATTCTGAGTTCACACACCTCCATTCTTTGACTTCACACACCTCCATTCTGTTACTTCCCACACCTCCATTCTGTGACTTCACACACCTCCGTTCTATGACTTCACACACCTCCCTTCTATGACTTCACAGAGCTCCATTCTGTGACTTCACACACCTCCATTCTATGACTTCACACACCTCCATTCTATGACTTCACACACCTCCAATATATGACTACAAACACCTGAATTCTGTGACTTCACTTACCTCCATTCTATGACTTCATACCCGTCAATTCTGTGACTTCACACACCTTAGTTCTCTGACTTCACACACGTCCATTCTATGACTTCACCCACCTCCATTCTATGACTTCACACACCTCCAATTTGACTTTATATACCTCCATTCTATGACTTCACAAACCTCCATTCTCTGACTTCACACACCTCCATTCTGTGATTTCACAAACCTCCATTCTATGATTTCACACACCTCCATTTTATGACGTCACACACCTCCATTTTGACTTCACTCATCTCCATTATGTGATTTCCCACTCCTCCCTTCGGTGACTTCACACACCTGCATTCTATGACTTCACACATCTACATTCTATGACTTCACACACCTCCATTCTATGATTTCACATACCTCCATGCTATCAATTCACACACCTCCATTCTGTGACTTCACACACCTCCATTTTTACTTCACACACCTCATTTCTTGACTTCACACACCTCCATGCTGACTTCACACACCTCCATTCTATGACTTCACACACCTCAATTCTGACTCACACAACTCCATTCTGTGACTTCACAAATCTCCATTCTATGATTTCACCTATCTCCATACTATGACTTCACACACCTCCATCTATGACTTAACACACCTCCATTCTGAGTTCACACACCTCCATTCTGTGACTTCACACACCTCCATTCTGACTTCACACACCTCCATTGTATGACTTCACACACCTCTATTCTGTGACTTCATACACCTCCATTCTATGAGTTCACAAACTTCCATTGTGACGTCACACACCTCCATTCTATGATTTCACACACCTCCATTCTATGACTTCACACACCTCCATTCTGACTTCACACACCTCTATTCTATGACTTCGAACACCTACATTCTGACTTCACACACCTCCATTCTGTGACTTCACAGACCTCGAATCTGTGACTTCACTCACCTCCACTCTATGACTTCACACTTCTCCATTCTATGACTTCCCACACCTAATTTCTGTGACTTCACCCACCTCCATTCTGACTTCACACCTCCGTTCTGACTTCACACACCTCCATTCTATGACTTCACACACCTCCATTCTGATTTCACACACCTCCATTCTGTGACTTCACACACCTCCATTTTATGATTTCACACACTTCCATTCTGTGACTTCACACACCTCCATTCTATGACTTCACACAACTCCATTCTGTGACTTCACACACCTCCAGTCTATGACTTCACACACCTCCATTCTATGACTTCACACACCTACATTGTGACTTCACACAACTCCATTTTATGAGTTCACACACCTGCACTGTGACTTCACACACCTCTATTCTATGACTTCACACACCTCCGTTCTGACCTCACACACCTCCATTCTGACTTCACACACCTAAATTCTGTGACTTCACACACCACCATTCTATGATTTCACACACCTCCATTCTATGTCTTCACTCACCTCCATTCTATGACTTCACACACCTCCTTTCTGAGTTGACACACCTCCATTCTATGACTTCACACACCTCCAATCTGAATTCACACACCTGCATTCTATGACTTCACACACCTCCATTCTGTGACTTCACACACCTCCATTCTATGAGTTCACACACCTCCATTTTGACTTCACACACCCCCATTCTATAACTTAACACAGCTCCATTCTGACTTCACACACCTCAATTCTATGACTTTACACAACTCTATTCTGACTTCACACACCTCCATTCTGTGACTTCACAAACCTCCATTCTATGACTTCACACACCTCCACTCTGTGACTTCACACATCTCCAATCTGTGACTTTACACACCTCCATTCTGCGAATTCACACACCTCCATTCTGTGATTTCACACACCTCCATTCTATGAGTTCACACACCTCCATTCTTTGACTTTACACACCTCCATTCTGAGTTCACACACCTCCATTCTTTGACTTCACACACCTCCATTCTGTTACTTCCCACACCTCCATTCTGTGACTTCACACACCTCCGTTCTATGACTTCACACACCTCCCTTCTATGACTTCACACAGCTCCATTCTGTGACTTCACACACCTCCATTCTATGACTTCACACACCTCCATTCTATGACTTCACACACCTCCAATATATGACTACAAACACCTGAATTCTGTGAATTCACTTACCTCCATTCTATGACTTCATACCCGTCAATTCTGTGACTTCACACACCTTAGTTCTCTGACTTCACACACGTCCATTCTATGACTTCACCCACCTCCATTCTATGACTTCACACACCTCCAATTTGACTTTATATACCTCCATTCTATGACTTCACAAACCTCCATTCTCTGACTTCACACACCTCCATTCTGTGATTTCACAAACCTCCATTCTATGATTTCACACACCTCCATTTTATGACGTCACACACCTCCATTTTGACTTCACTCATCTCCATTATGTGATTTCCCACTCCTCCCTTCGGTGACTTCACACACCTGCATTCTATGACTTCACACATCTACATTCTATGACTTCACACACCTCCATTCTATGATTTCACATACCTCCATGCTATCAATTCACACACCTCCATTCTGTGACTTCACACACCTCCATTTTTACTTCACACACCTCATTTCTTGACTTCACACACCTCCATGCTGACTTCACACACCTCCATTCTATGACTTCACACACCTCAATTCTGACTCACACAACTCCATTCTGTGACTTCACAAATCTCCATTCTATGATTTCACCTATCTCCATACTATGACTTCACACACCTCCATCTATGACTTAACACACCTCCATTCTGAGTTCACACACCTCCATTCTGTGACTTCACACACCTCCATTCTGACTTCACACACCTCCATTGTATGACTTCACACACCTCTATTCTGTGACTTCATACACCTCCATTCTATGAGTTCACAAACTTCCATTGTGACGTCACACACCTCCATTCTATGATTTCACACACCTCCATTCTATGACTTCACACACCTCCATTCTGACTTCACACACCTCTATTCTATGACTTCGAACACCTACATTCTGACTTCACACACCTCCATTCTGTGACTTCACAGACCTCGAATCTGTGACTTCATTCACCTCCACTCTATGACTTCACACTTCTCCATTCTATGACTTCCCACACCTAATTTCTGTGACTTCACCCACCTCCATTCTGACTTCACACCTCCGTTCTGACTTCACACACCTCCATTCTATGACTTCACACACCTCCATTCTGATTTCACACACCTCCATTCTGTGACTTCACACACCTCCATTTTATGATTTCACACACTTCCATTCTGTGACTTCACACACCTCCATTCTATGACTTCACACAACTCCATTCTGTGACTTCACACACCTCCAGTCTATGACTTCACACACCTCCATTCTATGACTTCACACACCTACATTGTGACTTCACACAACTCCATTTTATGAGTTCACACACCTGCACTGTGACTTCACACACCTCTATTCTATGACTTCACACACCTCCGTTCTGACCTCACACACCTCCATTCTGACTTCACACACCTAAATTCTGTGACTTCACACACCACCATTCTATGATTTCACACACCTCCATTCTATGTCTTCACTCACCTCCATTCTATGACTTCACACACCTCCTTTCTGAGTTGACACACCTCCATTCTATGACTTCACACACCTCCAATCTGAATTCACACACCTGCATTCTATGACTTCACACACCTCCATTCTGTGACTTCACACACCTCCATTCTATGAGTTCACACACCTCCATTTTGACTTCACACACCCCCATTCTATAACTTAACACAGCTCCATTCTGACTTCACACACCTCAATTCTATGACTTTACACAACTCTATTCTGACTTCACACACCTCCATTCTGTGACTTCACAAACCTCCATTCTATGACTTCACACACCTCCACTCTGTGACTTCACACATCTCCAATCTGTGACTTTACACACCTCCATTCTGCGAATTCACACACCTCCATTCTGTGATTTCACACACCTCCATTCTATGAGTTCACACACCTCCATTCTTTGACTTCACACACCTCCATTCTATGACTTCACACACCTCCATTGTGACTTCACACACCTCCATTCTGTGACTTCACTCACCTCCCTTCCGTGACTTCACACACCTCCATTCTATGACTTCACACACCTACGTTCTATGACATCTCACTCCTCCATTCTATGACTTCACACACTTCCATTCTATGACTTCACACACCTCCATTCTGGGTTCACACACCTCCATTCTATGACTTCACACATCTGCCTTCTGACTTCACACACCTCCATTCTATGACTTCATAAACCTCCATTCTATTACTTCATACACCAACATTCTAGGACTTCACACACCTCCATTTTATGACTTCACAAATCTCCATTCTCACTTCACACTCCTCCATTCTATGACTTCACACACCTCCATTCTATGACTTCACACATCTCCTTTCTGTAACTTCACACAGTTCCAATGTTTGACTTCACAAACCTCCATTCCATGAGTTCACACACCTCCATTCCATGAGTTCACACACCGCCATTCTTTGACTTCACACACCTCCATTTTGACTTCACACACCTACATTCTGTGACTTCACACACCTCCATTTGTGACTTCACACACCTCCATTTTGACTTCACACACATCCATTCTGTGACTTCACACACCTCCATTCTATGACTTCACACACTTCCTTTCTATTACTTCACACACTTCCATTCTGTGACTTCACACACCGCCTTTCTGAGTTCACACACCTCCATTGTTTGACTTCACACACCTCCAATATATGACCTCAAACATCTCAATTCTCTGACTTCACACACCTTCATTCTATGACTTCCTACCCGTCCATTCTGTGACTTCACAGACCTCCATTCTATGGCTTCATACACCTCAATTCTATGACTTCACCCACCTCCATTCTATGACTTCACACACCTCCATTCTCTGACTTCACACCCCTCCAATTTGACTTCACATACCTCCATTCTATGACTTCACAAACCTCCCTTCGGTGACTTCACAATCCTCCATTCTATGACTTCACATCTGCATTCTCTGACTTCACACACCTCAATTCTGACTCACACAGTTCCATTCTGTGACTTCACAAAACTCCATTCTATGATTTCACACATCTCCATTCTATGACTTCACACACCTCCATTCTATGATTTCACAAACCTCCATTCTATGACTTCACACACCTCCATTCTATGACTTCATACACCTCCCTTCTATGACTTCATACACCAACATTCTATGACTTCACACACCTCCATTCTGTGACTTCACACACCTCAATTCTATTAGTTCACACACCTCCATTCTGACTTCACACACCTCCATTCTGTGACTTCACAAACCTCCTTTCTATGACTTCACCCAACTCCATTCTGTGAATGTACACATCTCCACTCTGTGTCTTTACACACCTCCATTCTGCGAATTCATACCCCTCCATTCTGAGATTTCACACACCTCCATTCTATGACTTCGCACACCTCCATTCTATGACTTCACAAACCTCCATTGTGACTTCACACACGTCCATTCTGTGTCTTCACACACCTCCATTCTATATCATCACAGACCTCCATTCTATGACTTCACACACCTCCATTCTATGACTTCACACAGCTCCAGTCTATGACTTCACAAACTTCCATTCTATGACTTCACACACCTGCACTCTGACTTCACACACCTCCATTCTATGACTTCATACACCTCCCTTCTATGACTTCATACACCAACATTCTATGACTTCACACACCTCCATTCTGTGACTTCACAAATCTCCATTCTGACTTCACACTCCTCCATTCTATGACTTCACACACCTCCATTCTATGACTTCACACACCTCCATTCTTTGACTTCACACACCTCCATTTTGACTTCACACACCTACATTCTGTGACTTCACACACCTCCATTTGTGACTTCACACACCACCATTTTGACTTCACACACCTCCATTCTGTGACTTCACACACCTCGATTCTATGACTTCACACACCTCCATTCTATGACTTCACACACCTACATTGTGACTTCACACACCTCCATTCTATGAGTTCACACACCTGCATTGTGACTTCACACACCTCCATTCTATGACTTCACACATCTCCATTCTGACCTCACACACCTCCATACTGACTTCACACACCTAAATTCTGTGACTTCACACACCTCCATTCTATGATTTCACACACCTCCATTCTATGACTTCACACACCTCCATTCTATGACTTCACAGACCTACTTTATGAGTTGACACACCTCCATTCTATGACTTCATAAACCTCCTATCTGAACTCACACACCTCCATTCTGTGACTTCACACACCTCCATTCTATGAGTTTACACACTTCCATTTTGACTTCACACACCTCCATTCTATGACTTCACACAGCTCCATTCTGACTTCACACACCTCAATTATATGACTTTACACACCTCTATTCTGACTTCACACACCTCCATTCTATAACTTCACAAACCTACCTTCTATGACTTCACACACCTCCACTCCGTGACTTCACACATCTCCACTCTGTGACTTTACACACCTCCATTCTGCGAATTCATACACCTCTATTCTGTGATTTCACACACCTCCATTCTATGACTTCACACACCTCCATTCTTTGACTTCACACACCTCCATTCTATGACTTCACACACCTGCATTCTGACATCACACACCTCCAATCTATGACTTCACAGACCTCGAATCTGTGACTTCACTCACCTCCACTCTATGACTTCACACACCTCCATTCTGTGACTTCACAAACCTCCTTTCTATGACTTCACCCAACTCCATTCTGTGAATGCACACATCTCCACTCTGTGTCTTTACACACCTCCATTCTGCGAATTCATACCCCTCCATTCTGAGATTTCACACACCTCCATTCTATGACTTCACACACCTCCATTCTATGACTTCACAAACCTCCATTGTGACTTCACACACGTCCATTCTGTGTCTTCACACACCTCCATTCTATATCATCACAGACCTCCATTCTATGACTTCACACACCTCCATTGTGACTTCACACACCTCCATTCTGTGACTTCACTCACCTCCCTTCCGTGACTTCACACACCTCCATTCTATGACTTCACACACCTACGTTCTATGACATCTCACTCCTCCATTCTATGACTTCACACACTTCCATTCTATGACTTCACACACCTCCATTCTGAGTTCACACACCTCCATTCTATGACTTCACACATCTGCCTTCTGACTTCACACACCTCCATTCTATGACTTCATAAACCTCCATTCTATGACTTCATACACCAACATTCTAGGACTTCACACACCTCCATTTTATGACTTCACAAATCTCCATTCTCACTTCACACTCCTCCATTCTATGACTTCACACACCTCCATTCTATGACTTCACACATCTCCTTTCTGTAACTTCACACAGTTCCAATGTTTGACTTCACAAACCTCCATTCCATGAGTTCACACACCTCCATTCCATGAGTTCACACACTGCCATTCTTTGACTTCACACACCTCCATTTTGACTTCACACACCTACATTCTGTGACTTCACACACCTCCATTTGTGACTTCACACACCTCCATTTTGACTTCACACACATCCATTCTGTGACTTCACACACCTCCATTCTATGACTTCACACACTTCCTTTCTATTACTTCACACACTTCCATTCTGTGACTTCACACACCGCCTTTCTGAGTTCACACACCTCCATTGTTTGACTTCACACACCTCCAATATATGACCTCAAACATCTCAATTCTCTGACTTCACACACCTTCATTCTATGACTTCCTACCCGTCCATTCTGTGACTTCACCGACCTCCATTCTATGGCTTCATACACCTCAATTCTATGACTTCACCCACCTCCATTCTATGACTTCACACACCTCCATTCTCTGACTTCACACCCCTCCAATTTCACTTCACATACCTCCATTCTATGACTTCACAAACCTCCCTTCGGTGACTTCACAATCCTCCATTCTATGACTTCACATCTGCATTCTATGACTTCACACACCTCAATTCTGACTCACACAGTTCCATTCTGTGACTTCACAAAACTCCATTCTATGATTTCACACATCTCCATTCTATGACTTCACACACCTCCATTCTATGATTTCACAAACCTCCATTCTATGACTTCACACACCTCCATTCTATGACTTCATACACCTCCCTTCTATGACTTCATACACCAACATTCTATGACTTCACACACCTCCATTCTGTGACTTCACACACCTCAATTCTATTAGTTCACACACCTCCATTCTGACTTCACACACCTCCATTCTGTGACTTCACAAACCTCCTTTCTATGACTTCACCCAACTCCATTCTGTGAATGCACACATCTCCACTCTGTGTCTTTACACACCTCCATTCTGCGAATTCATACCCCTCCATTCTGAGATTTCACACACCTCCATTCTATGACTTCACACACCTCCATTCTATGACTTCACAAACCTCCATTGTGACTTCACACACGTCCATTCTGTGTCTTCACACACCTCCATTCTATATCATCACAGACCTCCATTCTATGACTTCACACACCTCCATTCTATGACTTCACACAGCTCCAGTCTATGACTTCACAAACTTCCATTCTATGACTTCACACACCTGCACTCTGACTTCACACTCCTCCATTCTATGACTTCACACACCTCCATTCTATGACTTCACACACCTCCATTCTTTGACTTCACACACCTCCATTTTGACTTCACACACCTACATTCTGTGACTTCACACACCTCCATTTGTGACTTCACACACCACCATTTTGACTTCACACACCTCCATTCTGTGACTTCACACACCTCGATTCTATGACTTCACACACCTCCATTCTATGACTTCACACACCTACATTGTGACTTCACACACCTCCATTCTATGAGTTCACACACCTGCATTGTGACTTCACACACCTCCATTCTATGACTTCACACATCTCCATTCTGACCTCACACACCTCCATACTGACTTCACACACCTAAATTCTGTGACTTCACACACCTCCATTCTATGATTTCACACACCTCCATTCTATGACTTCACACACCTCCATTCTATGACTTCACAGACCTACTTTATGAGTTGACACACCTCCATTCTATGACTTCATAAACCTCCTATCTGAACTCACACACCTCCATTCTGTGACTTCACACACCTCCATTCTATGAGTTTACACACTTCCATTTTGACTTCACACACCTCCATTCTATGACTTCACACAGCTCCATTCTGACTTCACACACCTCAATTATATGACTTTACACACCTCTATTCTGACTTCACACACCTCCATTCTATAACTTCACAAACCTACCTTCTATGACTTCACACACCTCCACTCCGTGACTTCACACATCTCCACTCTGTGACTTTACACACCTCCATTCTGCGAATTCATACACCTCTATTCTGTGATTTCACACACCTCCATTCTATGACTTCACACACCTCCATTCTTTGACTTCACACACCTCCATTCTATGACTTCACACACCTGCATTCTGACATCACACACCTCCAATCTATGACTTCACAGACCTCGAATCTGTGACTTCACTCACCTCCACTCTATGACTTCACACTCCTCCATTCTATGACTTCCCACACCTCCTTTCTATGACTTCACCCACCTTCATTCTATGACTTCACACACCTTCATTCTTACTTCAGAAACATCCATTCTATGACCTCACACACCTCCATCTATGACATCACCAACCTCCATTCTGTGACTTCACACATCTCCATACTGAGTTCACAAAACTCCATTCGGTGACTTAACACACCTCCATTCTGACTTCACACACGTCCATTCTATGACTTCACATACTTCCATTCTATGACTTCACAAACCTCCATTCTGTGATTTCACACACCTCCATTCTGAGTTCACACACCTCCATTCTGTGACGTCACACACCTCCATTCTTTGACTTCACACACCTCCATTCTATGACTTCACACATCCATTTTGACTTCACACACCTCCAATATATGACTTCAAACAGCTCAATTCTCTGACTTCACACACCTCCATTCTATGACTTCACCCACCTCCATTCTATGATTTCACACACCTCCATTCTCCGACTTAACACCCCTCTAATTTGATTTCTCATACCTCCATTCTATGACTTCACAAACATCCCTTCGTTGACTTCACAATACTCCATTCTGTGACTTCACACAACTATATTCTATGACTTCACACACCTCAATTCTGACTCACACAACTCCATTCTGTGACTTCACAAAACTCCATTCTATGATTTCACATATCTCCATACTATGACTTCACACACCTCCATCTATGATTGCACACACCTCCATTCTGAGTTCACACACCTCCATTCTGTGACTTCACACACCTCCATTCTGACTTCACACACCTCCATTGTATGACTTCACACACCTCCATTCTGTGACTTCACACACCTCCATTCTATGACTTCACAAACTTCCATTGTGACGTCACACACCTCCATTCTATGAGTTCACACACCTCCATTCTATGACTTCACACACCTCCATTCTGACTTCACACACCTCTATTCTATGACTTCGAACACCTACATTCTGACTTCACACACCTCCATTCTATGACTTCACAGACCTCGAATATGTGACTTCACTCACCTCCACTCTATGACTTCACCCTTCTCCATTCTATGACTTCCCACACCTAATTTCTATGACTTCACCCAACTCCATTCTATGACTTCACACCTCCATTCTGACTTCACACACCTCCATTCTATGACTTCACACACCTCCATTCTGACTTCACACACCTCCATTCTGTGACTTCACACACCTCCATTCTATGATTTCACACACCTCCATTCTGTGACTTCACACACCTCCATTCTATGAGTTCACACACCTCCATTCTGACTTCACACACCTCCATTCTATGACTTCACAAAGCTCCATTCTGAGTTCACACACCTCCATTCTATGATTTTGCACACCTCTATTCTGACTTCACACACCTCCATTCTGTGACTTCACAAACCTCCTTTCTATGACTTTACCCAACTCCACTGTGAATGCACACATCTCCACTCTGTGTCTTTACACACCTCCATTCTGCGAATTCATACCCCTCCATTCTGAGATTTCACACACCTCCATTCTATGACTTCACACAGCTCCATTCTATGACTTCACAAACCTCCATTGTGACTTCACACACGTCCATTCTGTGTCTTCACACACCTCCATTCTATATCATCACAGACCTCCATTCTATGACTTCACACACCTCCATTCTATGACTTCACACAGCTCCAGTCTATGACTTCACAAACCTCCATTCTATGACTTCACACACCTGCACTCTGACTTCACACACCTCCATTCTATGACTTCATACACCTCACTTCTATGACTTCATACACCAACATTCTATGACTTCACAAACCTCCATTCTGTGACTTCACAAATCTCCATTCTGACTTCACACTCCTCCATTCTATGACTTCACACACCTCCATTCTATGACTTCACACACCTCCATTCTTTGACTTCACACACCTCCATTTTGACTTCACACACCTACATTCTGTGACTTCACACACCTCCATTTGTGACTTCACACACCACCATTTTGACTTCACACACCTCCATTCTGTGACTTCACACACCTCGATTCTATGACTTCACACACCTCCATTCTATGACTTCACACACCTACATTGTGACTTCACACACCTCCATTCTATGAGTTCACACACCTGCATTGTGACTTCACACACCTCCATTCTATGACTTCACACATCTCCATTCTGACCTCACACACCTCCATACTGACTTCACACACCTAAATTCTGTGACTTCACACACCTCCATTCTATGATTTCACACACCTCCATTCTATGACTTCACACACCTCCATTCTATGACTTCACAGACCTACTTTATGAGTTGAAACACCTCCATTCTATGACTTCACACACCTCCAATCTGAACTCACACACCTCCA
Organism: Megascapheus bottae; assembly: GCA_024803745.1. Classification (NCBI taxonomy): domain Eukaryota; kingdom Metazoa; phylum Chordata; class Mammalia; order Rodentia; family Geomyidae; genus Megascapheus; species Megascapheus bottae. The sequence goes on along the minus strand of JANJXV010001021.1, from coordinate 131,284 downwards.
TTCTGTGACTTCACACACCTCCATTCTATGAGTTTACACACTTCCATTTTGACTTCACACACCTCCATTCTATGACTTCACACAGCTCCATTCTGACTTCACACACCTCAATTATATGACTTTACACATCTCTATTCTGACTTCACACACCTCCATTCTATGACTTCACAAACCTCCCTTTAATGACTTCACACACCTCCACTCTGTGACTTCACAAATCTCCACTCTGTGACTTTACACACCTCCATTCTGCGAATTCACACACCTCCACTCTGTGATTTCACACACCTCCATTCTATGACTTCACACACCTCCATTCTTTGTCTTCACACACCTCCACTCTATGACTTCACACACCTGCATTCTGACATCACACACCTCCAATCTATGACTTCAGAGACCTCGAATCTGTGACTTCACACACCTCCAGTCTATGACTTCACACTCCTCCATTCTATGACTTCCCAAACCTCCTTTCTATGACTTCACCCACCTTCATTCTATGACTTCACACACCTTCATTCTTACTTCAGACACATCCATTCTATGACCTCACACACCTCCATCTATGACATCACCAACCTCCATTCTGTGACTTCACACATCTCCATACTGAGTTCACAAAACTCCATTCGGTGACTTAACACACCTCCATTCTGACTTCACACACGTGCATTCTATGACTTCACATACTTCCATTCTATGACTTCACAAACCTCCATTCTGTGACTTCACACACCTCCATTCTGAGTTCACAGACCTCCATTCTGTGACTTCACACACCTCCATTCTATGACTTCACACACCTACATTCTATGACTTCACACATCCATTTTGACTTCACACACCTCCAATATATGACTTCAAACAGCTCAATTCTCTGACTTCACACACCTCCATTCAATGACTTTAAACTCGTCCATTCAGTGACTTCACACACCTCCATTCTATGACTTCACCCACCTCCATTCTATGACTTCACACACCTCCATTCTCCGACTTAACACCCCTCTAATTTGACTTCTCATACCTCCATTCTATGACTTCACAAACCTCCCTTCGTTGACTTCACAATACTCCATTCTATGACTTCACACACCTCCATTCTATGACTTCACATACTTCCATTGTGACGTCACACACCTCCATTCTGTGACTTCACACACCTCCATTCTATGAGTTCACACAACTCCATTCTATGACTTCACACACCTCCATTCTGACTTCACACACCTCTATTCTTTGACTTCGAACACCTACATTCTGACTTCACACACCTCCATTCTTTGACTTCACAGACCTCGAATCTGTGACTTCACTCACCTCCACTCTATGACTTCACACTTCTCTATTCTATGACTTCCCACACCTAATTTCTATGACTTCACCCACCTCCATTCCATGACTTCACACCTCCATTCTGACTTCACACACCTCCATTCTATGACTTCACACACCTCCATTCTGACTTCACACACCTCCATTCTGTGACTTCACACACCTCCATTCTATGATTTCACACACCTCCATTCTGTGAGTTCACACACCTCCAATCTATGACTTCACACACCTCCATTCTGTGACTTCACACACCTCCATTCTTTGACTTCACACACCTCCATTCTATGACTTCACACACCTACACTGTGACTTCACACACCTCCATTCTATGACTTCACACACCTACATTGTGACTTCACACACCTCCATTCTATGAGTTTACACACCTGCATTGTGACTTCACCCACCTCCATTCTATGACTTCACACACCTCCATTCTGACCTCACACACCTCCATTCTGGCTTCACACACCTAAATTCTGTGACTTCACACACCTCCATTCTATGATTTCACACACCTCCATTCTATGACTTCACTCACCTCCATTCTATGACTTCACACACCTCCTTTCTGAGTTGACATACCTACATTCTATGACTTCACACACCTCCAATCTGAATTCACACACCTCCATTCTATGACTTCACCCACCTCCATTCTGTGACTTCACACACCTCCATTCTACGACTTCACACCCCTCTAATTTGATTTCTCATACCTCCATTCTATGACTTCACAAACCTCCCTTTGGTGACTTCACAATCCTCCATTCTATGACTTCACACACCACCATTCTATGACTTCACCAACCTCCCTTCGGTGACTTCACAATTCTCCATTCTATGCCTTCCCGCACCTAAGTTCTATGAATTCACCCACCTCCATTCTATGACTTCACACCACCATTCTGACTTCACACACCTCCACTCTATGACTTCATACACCTCCATTCTGACTTCACACACCTCCATTCTGTGACTTCACACACCTCCATTCTATGATTTCACACAGCTCCATTCTGTGACCTCACACACCTCCATTCTATGACTTCACACACCTCCATTCTGTGACGTCATACACCTCCATTCTGAGTTCACACACCTCAATTCTCTGACTTCTCACACCTGGATTCTGTGACTTCACACACCTCCAATCTGTGACTTCACACACTTCCATTCTATGACTTCACACACCCTCATTCTATGATTTCACACCCCTCCATTCTATGACTTCACACATCCATTTTGATTTCACACACCTCCAATATATGTCTTCAAACACCTCAGTTCTGTGACTTCACACACCTCATTTCTATGATTTCATACCGTCCATTCTGTGACTTCACACACCTCCATTCTATGACTTGACACACTTCCATTCTATGACTTCACACACTTCCATTTTGTGACTTTACACACCTCCATTCTGGGTTCACACACCTCCATTCTGAGACTTCACACTCCTGCAATTTGTGACTTCCCACACCTCCATACTGTGACTTCACACACCTCCATTATATGACTTCACACACCTTCATTCTTACTTCACAATCACCCTTTCTGTGACTTCACACACCTCCATTCTATGACTTCACACACCTCCATTCTGTGACTTCACACACCTCCATTCTATGACTTCACACACCTCCATTGTGACTACACACACCTCCATTCTATGAGTTCACACACCTCCATTCTGACTTCACACACCTCCATTGTATGACTTCACACACCTCCATTCTGAATTCACACAGCTCAATTCTGTGACTTCGCAAAATTCCATTCTGACTTCACACACCTCCATTGTATGAATTCACACACCTCCATTCTGTGACTTCACACACTTCCATTGTGACGTCACACACCTCCATTGTATGAGTTCACACACCTCCATTCTTGACTTCACACACTTCCATTCTGACTTCACAAACCTCTATTCTATTACTTCGCACACCTCCATTCTGACATCACACACCTCCAATCTATGACTTCACAGACCTCGAATCTGTGACTTCACTCACCTCCACTCTATGACTTCACACTCCTCCATTCTATGACTTCCCACACCTCCTTTCTATGATTTCACCCACGTTCATTCTATGATTTCACACCTCCATTCTGACTTCACACACTTCCATTCAGTGACTTCACACACCACCATTCAATGACTTCACACACCTCCATTCTATGACTTCACACACCTTCATTCTTACTTCAGAAACATCCATTCTATGACCTCACACACCTCCATCTATGACTTCACAAACCTCCATTCTGTGACTTCACACACCTCCATACTGAGTTCACAAATCTCCATTCGGTGACTTAACACACCTCCATTCTGACTTCACACACGTCCAATCTATGACTTCACACACTTCCATTCTATGACTTCACAAACCTCCATTCTGTGACTTCACACATCTCCATTCTGAGTTCACACACCTCCATTCTGTGACTTCACACACCTCCATTTTATGACTTCACACACCTACATTCTATGATTTCACACATCCATTTTGACTTCACACACCTCCAATATATGACTTCAAACAGCTCAATTCTCTGACTTCACACACCTCCATTCTATGACTTTAAACCCGTCCATTCAGTGACTTCCCACACCTCCATTCTATGACTTCATACACCTCCATTCTATGACTTCACCCACCTCCATTCTATGACTTCACACACCTCCATTCTCCGACTTCACACCGCTCTAATTTGATTTCTCATACCTCCATTCTATGACTTCACAAACGTCCCTTCGGTGACTTCACAATACTCCATTCTATGACTTCACACATCTACATTCTATGACTACACACCTCAATTCTGACTCACACATCTCCATTCTGTGACTTCACAAAACTCCATTCTATGATTTCACATATCTCCATACTATGACTTTACACACCTCCATCTATGACTTCACACACCTCCATTCTGAGTTCACACACCTCCATTCTGTGACTTCACACACCTCCATTCTGACTTCACTCACCTCCATTGTATGACTTCACACACCTCCATTCTGACTTCACACACCTCTATTCTATGACTTCTAACACCTACATTCTGACTTCACACACCTCCATTCTATCACTTCACAGACCTCGAATCTGTGACTTCACTCACCTCCACTCTATGACTTCACAATTCTCCATTCTCTGACTTCCCACACCTAATTTCTATGACTTCACCCACCTCCATACTGACTTCACACCTCCATTCTGAATTCACACACCTCCATTATATGCCTTCACACACCTCCATTCTGACTTCACACACGTCCATTCTGTGACTTCACACACCTCCATTCTATGATTTCACACACTTCCATTCTGTGACTGCACACACCTCCATTCTATGACTTCACACACCTCCATTCTGACTCACACAACTTCATTCTGTGACTTCACAAAACTCCATTCTATGATTTCACATATCTCCATACTATGACTTCACACACCTCCATCTATTACTTCACACATCGCCATTCTGAGCTCACACACCTCCATTCTTTGACTTCACACACCTCCATTCTGACTTAACACACCTCCATTGTATGACTTCACACACCTCCATTCTGTGACTTCACACACCTCCATGCTATGACTTCACAAACGTCCATTGTGACGTCACACACCTCCATTCTATGAGTGCACACACCTCCATTCTATGACTTCACACACCTCCATTCTGACTTCACACACCTCCATTCTATGACCTCACAGACCTCGAATCTGTGACTTCACTCACCTCCACTCTATGACTTCACACTTCTCCATTCTATGACTTCCCACACCTAATTTCTATGACTTCACCCACCTCCATTCTATGACTTCACACCTCTATTCTGATCTCACACACCTCCATTCTATGACTTCACACACCTCCATTCTGACTTCACACACCTCCATTCTGTGACTTCACACACCTCCATTCTATGATTTCACACACCTCCATTCTGTGACTTCACACACCTCCATTCTATGACTTCACACACCTCCATTCTGTGACTTCACACACCTCCATTCTATGACTTCACACACCTCCATTCTATGACTTCACACACCTACATTGTAACTTCACACACCTCCATTCTATGAGTTCACACACCTGCATTGTGACTTCACACACCTCCATTCTATGACTTCAAACACCTCCATTCTGACCTCACACACCTCCATTCTGAATTCACACACCTACATTCTGTGACTTCACACACCTCCATTCTATGATTTCACACACCTCCATTCTATGACTTCACTCACCTCCATTCTATGACTTCACACACCTCCTTTCTGAGTTGACACACCTCCATTCTATGACTTCACAAACCTCCAATCTGAATTCACACAGCTCCATTCTATGACTTCACCCACCTCCATTCTATGACTTCTCACACCTCCATTCTCCGACTTCACACCCCTCTAATTTGATTTCTCATACCTCCATACTATGACTTCACAAACATCCCTTCGGTGACTTCACAATACTCCATTCTATGACTTCACATATCTACATTCTATGACTTCACACACCTCAATTCTGACTCACACAACTCCATTCTGTGACTTCACAAAACTCCATTCTATGATTTCACATATCTCCATACTATGACTTCACACACCTCCATCTATGACTTCACACACCTCCATTCTGAGTTCACACACCTACATTCTGTGACTTCACACACCTCCATTCGGACTTCACACACCTCCATTGTAGACTTCACACACCTCTATTCTGTGACTTCACACACCTCCATTCTATGACTTCACAAACTTCCATTGTGACGTCACACACCTCCATTCTATGAGTTCACACAAATCCATTCTATGACTTCACACACCTCCATTCTGACTTCACACACCTCTATTCTATGTCTTCGAACACCTACATTCTGACTTCACACACCTCAATTCTATGACTTCACAGACCTCGAATCTGTGACTTCACTCACCTCCACTCTATGACTTCACACTTCTCCATTCTATGACTTCCCACACCTAATTTCTATGACTTCACCCACCTCCATTCTGACTTCACACCTCCATTCTGACTTCACACACCTCCATTCTATGACTTCACACACCTCCATTCTGACTTCACACACCTTCATTCTGTGACTTCACACACCTCCATTCTATGATTTCACACACTTCCATTCTGTGACTTCACACACCTCCATTCTATGACTTCACACACCTCAATTCTGACTCACACAACTCCATTCTGTGACTTCACAAAACTCCATCCTATGATTTCACATATCTCCATACTGTGACTTCACACACCTCCATCTATTACTTCACACACCGCCATTCTGAGCTCACACACCTCCATTCTTTGACTTCACATAAGTCCATTCTGACTTCACACACCTCCATTGTATGACTTCACACACCTCCATTCTGTGACTTCACACACCTCCATTCTATGACTTCACAAACTTCCATTGTGACGTCACACACCTCCATTCTATGAGTTCACACACCTCCATTCTATGACTTCACACACCTCCATTCTGACTTCACACACCTCTATTCTACGACTTCGTACACCTACATTCTGACTTCACACACCTCCATTCTATGACTTCACAGACCTCGAATCTGTGACTTCACTCACCTCCACTCTATGACTGCACACTTCTCCATTCTATGACTTCCCACACCTAATTTCTATGACTTCACCAACCTCCATTCTATGAGTTCACACCTCTATTCTGACCTCACACACCTCCATTCTATGACTTCACACACCTCCATTCTGACTTCACACACCTCCATTCTGTGACTTCACACACCTCCATTCTATGATTTCATACACCTCCATTCTGTGACTTCACACACCTCCATTCTATGACTTCACACACCTCCGTTCTGTGACTTCACACACCTCCATTCTATGAGTTCACACACCTCCATTCTATGACTTCACACACCTGCATTGTGACTTCACACACCTCCATTCTATGACTTCAAACACCTCCATCTGACCTCACACACCTCCATTCTGACTTCACACACCTAAATTCTGTGTCTTCACACACCTCCATTCTATGATTTCACACACCTCCATTCTATGACTTCACTCACCTCCATTCTATGACTTCACACACCTCCTTTCTGAGTTGACACACCTCCATTCTATGACTTCACAAACCTCCCATCTGAATTCACACACCTCCATTCTATGACTTCGCCCACCTCCATTCTATGACTTCACACACCTCCATTCTCCGACTTCACACCCCTCTAATTTGATTTCTCATACCTCCATTCTATGACTTCACAAACATCCCTTCGGTGACTTCACAATACTCCATTCTATGACTTCACACATCTACATTCTATGACTTCACACACCTCAATTCTGACTCACACAACTCCATTCTGTGACTTCACAAAACTCCATTCTATGATTTCACATATCTCCATACTATGACTTCACACACCTCAATCTATGACTTCACACACCTCCATTCTGAGTTCACACACCTCCATTCTGTGACTTCACACACCTCCATTCTGACTTCACACACCTCCATTGTATGACTTCACACACCTCTATTCTGTGACTTCACACACCTCCATACTATGACTTCACAAACTTCCATTGTGACGTCACACACCTCTATTCTATGAGTTCACACACCTCCATTCTATGACTTCACACACCTCCATTCTGACTTCACACACCTCTATTCTGTGACTTCGAACACCTCCATTCTGACTTCACACACCTCCATTCTATGACTTCACACACCTCCATTCTGACTTCACACACGTCCATTCTGTGACTTCACACACCTCCATTCTATGATTTCACACACTTCCATTCTGTGACTTCACACACCTCCATTCTATGACTTCACACACCTCAATTCTGACTCACACAACTCCATTCTGTGACTTCACAAAACTCCATTCTATGATTTCACATATCTCCATACTATGACTTCACACACCTCCATCTATTACTTCACACATCGCCATTCTGAGCTCACACACCTCCATTGTGTGACTTCACACACCTCCATTCTGACTTCACACACCTCCATTGTATGACTTCACACACCTCCATTCTGTGACTTCACACACCTCCATTCTATGACTTCACAAACGTCCATTGTGACGTCACACACCTCCATTCTATGAGTGCACACACCTCCATTCTATGACTTCACACACCTCCATTCTGACTTCACACACCTCCATTCTATGACTTCACAGACCTCGAATCTGTGACTTCACTCACCTCCACTCCATGACTTCACACTTCTCCATTCTATGACTTCCCACACCTGATTTCTATGACTTCACCCACCTCCATTCTATGACTTCACACCTCTATTCTGACCTCACACACCTCCATTCTATGACTTCACACACCTCCATTCTGACTTCACACACTTCCATTCTGTGACTTCACACACCTCCATTCTATGATTTCACACACCTCCATTCTGTGACTTCACACACCTCCATTCTATGACTTCACACACCTCCATTCTGTGACTTCACACACCTCCATTCTATGACTTCACACACCTCCATTCTATGACTTCACACACCTACATTGTGACTTCACACACCTCCATTCTATGAGTTCACACACCTGCATTGTGACTTCACACACCTCCATTCTGACCTCACACACCTCCATTCTGAATTCACACACCTACATTCTGTGACTTCACACACCTCCATTCTATGATTTCACACACCTCCATTCTATGACTTCACTCACCTCCATTCTATGACTTCACACACCTCCTTTCTGAGTTGACACACCTCCATTCTATGACTTCACAAACCTCCAATCTGAATTCACACACCTCCATTCTATGACTTCACCCACCTCCATTCTATGACTTCTCACACCTCCATTCTCCGACTTCACACCCCTCTAATTTGATTTCTCATACCTCCATTCTATGACTTCACAAACATCCCTTCGGTGACTTCACAATACTCCATTCTATGACTTCACATATCTACATTCTATGACTTCACACACCTCAATTCTGACTCACACAACTCCATTCTGTGACTTCACAAAACTCCATTCTATGATTTCACATATCTCCATACTATGACTTCACACACCTCCATCTATGACTTCACACACCTCCATTCTGAGTTCACACACCTCCATTCTGTGACTTCACACACCTCCATTCTGATTTCACACACCTCCATTGTATGACTTCACACACCTGTATTCTGTGACTTCACACACCTCCATACTATGACTTCACAAACTTCCATTGTGACGTCACACACCTCTATTCTATGAGTTCACAAACCTCCATTCTATGACTTCACACACCTCCATTCTGACTTCACACACCTCTATTCTATGACTTCGAACACCTACATTCTGACTTCACACACCTCCATTCTATGACTTCACAGACCTCGAATCTGTGACTTCACTCACCTCCACTCTATGACTTCACACTTCTCCATTCTCTGACTTCCCACACCTAATTCCTATGACTTCACCCACCTCCATTCTGACTTCACACCTCCATTCTGAATTCACACACCTCCATTATATGCCTTCACACACCTCCATTCTGACTTCACACACGTCCATTCTGTGACTTCACACACCTCCATTCTATGATTTCACACACTTCCATTCTGTGATTTCACACACCTCCATTCTATGACTTCACACACCTCAATTCTGACTCACACAACTCCATTCTGTGACTTCACAAAACTCCATCCTATAATTTCACATATCTCCATACTGTGACTTCACACACCTCCATCTATTACTTCACACACCGCCATTCTGAGCTCACACACCTCCATTCTTTGACTTCACACACCTCCATTCTGACTTCACACACCTCCATTGTATGACTTCACACACCTCCATTCTGTGACTTCACACACCTCCATTCTATGCCTTCACAAACTTCCATTGTGACGTCACACACCTCCATTCTATGAGTTCACACACCTCCATTCTATGACTTCACACACCTCCATTCTGAGTTCACACACCTCTATTCTACGACTTAGTACACCTACATTCTGACTTCACACACCTCCGTTCTATGACTTCACAGACCTCGAATCTGTGACTTCACTCACCTCCACTCTATGACTTCACACTTCTCCATTCTATGACTTCCCACACCTAATTTCTATGACTTCACCCACCTCCATTCTATGAGTTCACACCTCTATTCTGACCTCACACACCTCCATTCTATGACTTCACACACCTCCATTCTGACTTCACACACCTCCATTCTGTGACTTCACACACCTCCATTCTATGATTTCATACACCTCCATTCTGTGACTTCACACACCTCCATTCTATGACTTCACACACCTCCGTTCTGTGACTTCACACACCTCCATTCTATGAGTTCACACACCTCCATTCTATGACTTCACACACCTGCATTGTGACTTCACACACCTCCATTCTATGACTTCAAACACCTCCATCTGACCTCACACACCTCCATTCTGACTTCACACACCTAAATTCTGTGTCTTCACACACCTCCATTCTATGATTTCACACACCTCCATTCTATGACTTCACTCACCTCCATTCTATGACTTCACACACCTCCTTTCTGAGTTGACACACCTCCATTCTATGACTTCACAAACCTCCCATCTGAATTCACACACCTCCATTCTATGACTTCGCCCACCTCCATTCTATGACTTCACACACCTCCATTCTCCGACTTCACACCCCTCTAATTTGATTTCCCATACCTCCATTCTATGACTTCACAAACATCCCTTCGGTGACTTCACAATACTCCATTCTATGACTTCACACATCTACATTCTATGACTTCACACACCTCAATTCTGACTCACACAACTCCATTCTGTGACTTCACAAAACTCCATTCTATGATTTCACATATCTCCATACTATGACTTCACACACCTCAATCTATGACTTCACACACCTCCGTTCTGAGTTCACACACCTCCATTCTGTGACTTCACACACCTCCATTCTGACTTCACACACCTCCATTGTATGACTTCACACACCTCTACTCTGTGACTTCACACACCTCCATACTATGACTTCACAAACTTCCATTGTGACGTCACACACCTCTATTCTATGAGTTCACACACCTCCATTCTATGACTTCACACACCTCCATTCTGACTTCACACACCTCTATTCTGTGACTTCGAACACCTCCATTCTGACTTCACACACCTCCATTCTATGACTTCACACACCTCCATTCTGACTTCACACACGTCCATTCTGTGACTTCACACACCTCCAATCTATGATTTCACACACTTCCATTCTGTGACTTCACACACCTCCATTCTATGACTTCACACACCTCAATTCTGACTCACACAACTCCATTCTGTGACTTCACAAAACTCCATTCTATGATTTCACATATCTCCATACTATGACTTCACACACCTCCATCTATTACTTCACACATCGACATTCTGAGCTCACACACCTCCATTGTGTGACTTCACACACCTCCATTCTGACTTCACACACCTCCATTGTATGACTTCACACACCTCCATTCTGTGACTTCACACACCTCCATTCTATGACTTCACAAACGTCCATTGTGACGTCACACACCTCCATTCTATGAGTACACACACCTCCATTCTATGACTTCACACACCTCCATTCTGACTTCACACACCTCCATTCTATGACTTCACAAACGTCCATTGTGACGTCACACACCTCCATTCTATGAGTGCACACACCTCCATTCTATGACTTCACACACCTCCATTCTGACTTCACACACCTCCATTCTATGACTTCACAGACCTCGAATCTGTGACTTCACTCACCTCCACTCCATGACTTCACACTTCTCCATTCTATGACTTCCCACACCTAATTTCTATGACTTCACCCACCTCCATTCTATGACTTCACACCTCTATTCTGACCTCACACACCTCCATTCTATGACTTCACACACCTCCATTCTGACTTCACACACTTCCATTCTGTGACTTCACACACCTCCATTCTATGATTTCACACACCTCCATTCTGTGACTTCACACACCTCCATTCTATGACTTCACACACCTCCATTCTGTGACTTCACACACCTCCATTCTATGACTTCACACACCTCCATTCTATGACTTCACACACCTACATTGTGACTTCACACACCTCCATTCTATGAGTTCACACACCTGCATTGTGACTTCACACACCTCCATTCTGACCTCACACCTCCATTCTGAATTCACACACCTACATTCTGTGACTTCACACACGTCCATTCTATGATTTCACACACCTCCATTCTATGACTTCACTCACCTCCATTCTATGACTTCACACACCTCCTTTCTGAGTTGACACACCTCCATTCTATGACTTCACAAACCTCCAATCTGAATTCACACACCTCCATTCTATGACTTCACCCACCTCCATTCTATGACTTCTCACACCTCCATTCTCCGACTTCACACCCCTCTAATTTGATTTCTCATACCTCCATTCTATGACTTCACAAACATCCCTTCGGTGACTTCACAATACTCCATTCTATGACTTCACATATCTACATTCTATGACTTCACACACCTCAATTCTGACTCACACAACTCCATTCTGTGACTTCACAAAACTCCATTCTATGATTTCACATATCTCCATACTATGACTTCACACACCTCCATCTATGACTTCACACACCTCCATTCTGAGTTCACACACCTCCATTCTCTGACTTCACACACCTCCATTCTGATTTCACACACCTCCATTGTATGACTTCACACACCTGTATTCTGTGACTTCACACACCTCCATACTATGACTTCACAAACTTCCATTGTGACGTCACACACCTCTATTCTATGAGTTCACAAACCTCCATTCTATGACTTCACACACCTCCATTCTGACTTCACACACCTCTATTCTATGACTTCGAACACCTACATTCTGACTTCACACACCTCCATTCTATGACTTCACAGACCTCGAATCTGTGACTTCACTCACCTCCACTCTATGACTTCACACTTCTCCATTCTCTGACTTCCCACACCTAATTCCTATGACTTCACCCACCTCCATTCTGACTTCACACCTCCATTCTGAATTCACACACCTCCATTATATGCCTTCACACACCTCCATTCTGACTTCACACACGTCCATTCTGTGACTTCACACACCTCCATTCTATGATTTCACACACTTCCATTCTGTGATTTCACACACCTCCATTCTATGACTTCACACACCTCAATTCTGACTCACACAACTCCATTCTGTGACTTCACAAAACTCCATCCTATGATTTCACATATCTCCATACTGTGACTTCACACACCTCCATCTATTACTTCACACACCGCCATTCTGAGCTCACACACCTCCATTCTTTGACTTCACACACCTCCATTCTGACTTCACACACCTCCATTGTATGACTTCACACACCTCCATTCTGTGACTTCACACACCTCCATTCTATGCCTTCACAAACTTCCATTGTGACGTCACACACCTCCATTCTATGAGTTCACCCACCTCCATTCTATGACTTCACACACCTCCATTCTGACTTCTCACACCTCTATTCTACGACTTCGTACACCTACATTCTGACTTCACACACCTCCATTCTATGACTTCACAGACCTCGAATCTGTGACTTCACTCACCTCCACTCTATGACTTCACACTTCTCCATTCTATGACTTCCCACACCTAATTTCTATGACTTCACCCACCTCCATTCTGACATCACACCTCCATTCTGACTTCACACACCTCCATTCTATGACTTCACACACCTCCATTCTGACTTCACACACCTCCATTCTATGACTTCACACACCTCCATTCTTTGATTTCACACACTTCCATTCTGTGACTTCACACACCTCCATTCTATGACTTCACACACCTCAATTCTGACTCACACACCTCCATTCTGTGACTTCACAAAACTCCATCCTATGATTTCACATATCTCCATACTGTGACTTCACACACCTCCATCTATTACTTCACACACCGCCATTCTGAGCTCACACACCTCCATTCTTTGACTTCACACACCTTCATTCTGACTTCACACACCTCCATTGTATGACTTCACACACCTCCATTCTGTGACTTCACACACCTCCGTTCTATGCCTTCACAAACTTCCATTGTGACGTCACACACCTCCATTCTATGAGTTCACACACCTCCATTCTATGACTTCACACACCTCCATTCTGACTTCTCACACCTCTATTCTACGACTTCGTACACCTACATTCTGACTTCACACACCTCCATTCTGACTTCATACACCTAAATTCTGTGTCTTCACACACCTCCATTCGATGATTTCACACACCTCCATTCTATGACTTCACTCACCTCCACTCTATGACTTCACACTTCTCCATTCTATGACTTCCCACACCTAATTTCTATGACTTCACCCACCTCCATTCTATGACTTCACAACTCTATTCTGACCTCACACACCTCCATTCTATGACTTCACACACCTCCATTCTGACTTCACAAACCTCCATTCTGTGACTTCACACACCTCCATTCTATGATTTCATACACCTCCATTCTGTGACTTCACACACCTCCATTCTATGACTTCACACACCTCCGTTCTGTGACTTCACACACCTCCATTCTATGAGTTCACACACCTCCATTCTATGACTTCACACACCTGCATTGTGACTCCACACACCTCCATTCTATGACTTTAAACACCTCCATCTGACCTCACACACCTCCATTCTGACTTCATACACCTAAATTCTGTGTCTTCACACACCTCCATTCGATGATTTCACACACCTCCATTCTATGACTTCACTCACCTCCATTCTATGACTTCACACACCTCCTTTCTGAGTTGACACACCTCCATTCTATGACTTCACAAACCTCAAATCTGAATTCACACACCTCAATTCTATGACTTCACCCACCTCCAATCTATGACTTCACACTCCTCCATTCTCCGACTTCACACCCCTCTAATTTGATTTCTCATACCTCCATTCTATGACTTCACAAACATCCCTTCGGTGACTTCACAATACTCCATTCTATGACTTCACACATCTACATTCTATGACTTCACACACCTCAATTCTGACTCACACAACTCCATTCTGTGACTTCACAAAACTCCATTCTATGATTTCACATATCTCCATACTATGACTTCACACACCTCCATCTATGACTTCACACACCTCCATTCTGAGTTCACACACCTCCATTCTGCGACTTCACACACCTCCATTCTGACTTCACACACCTCCATTGTATGACTTCACACACCTCTATTCTGTGACTTCACACACCTCCATTCTATGACTTCACAAAGTTCCATTGTGACGTCACACACCTCCATTCTATGAGTTCACACACCTCCATTCTATGACTTCACACACCTCCATTCTGACTTCACACACCTCTATTCTATGACTTCGAACACCTACATTCTGACTTCACACACATCCATTCTATGACTTCACAGACCTCGAATCTGTGACTTCACTCATCTCCACTCTATGACTTCACACTTCTCCATTCTATGACTTCCCACACCTAATTTCTATGACTTCACCCACCTCCATTCTGACTTCACACCTCCATTCTGACTTCACACACCTCCATTCTATGACTTCACACACCTCCATTCTGACTTCACACACCTCCATTCTGTGACTTCACACACCTCCATTCTATGATTTCACACACTTCCATTCTGTGACTTCACACACCTCCATTCTATGATTTCACACATCTCCATTCTGTGACTTCACACACCTCCAGTCTATGACTTCACAAACCTCCATTCTATGACTTCACACATCTACATTGTGACTTCACACAACTCCATTTTATGAGTTCACACACTTGCATTGTGACTTCACACACCTCCGTTCTATGACTTCACACACCTCCATTCTGACCTCACACACCTCCATTCTGACTTCACACACCTAAATTCTGTGACTTCACACACCTCCATTCTATGATTTCACACACCTCCATTCTATGACTTCACTCACCTCCATTCTATGACTTCACACACCTCCTTTCTGAGTTGACACACATCCATTCTATGACTTCACACACCTCCAATCTGAATTCACACACCTCCATTCTATGACTTCACACACCTCCATTCTTTGACTTCACACACCTCCATTCTATGACTTCACACACCTCCATTGTAACTTCACACACCTCCATTCTGTGACTTCACACACCTCCCTTCCGTGACTTCACACACCTCTATTCTATGACTTCACACACCTACATTCTATGACATCACACACCTCCATTCTATGACTTCACACACTTCCATTCTATGACTTCACACACCTCCATTCTATGACTTCACACACCTCCATTCTATGACTTCAGACACCTGCATTCTGATTTCACACACCTCCATTCTATGACTTCATACACCTCCATTCTATGACTTTAGACACCAACACTCTAGGACTTCACACACCTCTATTCTATGACTTCACAAATCTCCATTCTGACTTCACACTCCTCCATTCTATGACTTCACACACCTCCATTCTATGACTTCACACATGTCCTTTCTGTAACTTAACACACTTCCAATGTTTGACTTCACAAACCTCCATTCCATGACTTCACACACCTCCATTCCATGAGTTCACACACTGCTATTTTTGACTTCATATCCCCATTTTGACTTCACACACCTACATTCTGTGACTTCACACACCTCCATTTGTGACTTCACACACCTCCATTTTGACTTCACACACATCCATACTGTGACTTCACACACCTCCATTCTATGAGTTCACACACTTCCTTTCTATTACTTCACACACTTCCATTCTGTGACTTCACACACCTCCTTTCTGAGTTCACACACCTCCATTCTTTGACTTCACACACCTCCAATATATGACCTCAAACACCTCAATTCTCTGACTTCACACACCTTCATTCTATGACTTCATACCCGTCCATTCTGTGACTTCACAGACCTCCATTCTATGACTTCATACACCTCCATTCTATGACGACACCCACCTCCAATCTATGACTTCACACACCTCCATTCTCTGACTTCACACCCCTCCAATTTGACTTCACATACCTCCATTCTATGACTTCAGAAACCTCCCTTCGGTGACTTCACAATCCTCCATACTATGACTTCACACATCTGCATTCTATGACTTCACACACCTCAATTCTGACTCACACAGCTCCATTCTGTGACTTCACAAAACTCCATTCTATGATTTCACACATCTCCATACTATGACTTCACACACCTCCATTCTATGACTTCACAAACCTCCATTCTATGACTTCACACACCTCCATTCTATGACTTCACACACCTCCATTCTATGATTTCACACACCTCCATTCTATGACTTCATACACCTCCATTCTGTGACTTCACACACCTCCATTCTATGAGTTCACACACCTCCATTCTGACTTCACACACCTACATTCTATGACTTCACACAGCTCCAGTCTGACTTCACACACCTCCATTTTATGACTTTGCACACCTCTATTCTGACTTCACACACCTCCATTCTGTGACTTCACAAACCTCCTTTCTATGACTTCACCCAACTCCACTCTGTGAATGCACACATCTCCACTCTGTGTCTTTACACACCTCCATTCTGTGAATTCATACCCCTCTATTCTGAGATTTCACACACCTCCATTCTATGACTTCACACACCTCCATTCTATGACTTCACACACTTCCATTCTATGACTTCACACAGCTCCAGTCTATGACTTCACAAACCTCCATTCTATGACTTCACACACCTGCACTCTGAATTCACACACCTCCATTCTATGACTTCATACACCTCCTTTCTATGACTTCATACACCAACATTCTATGACTTCACACACCTCCATTCTGTGACTTCACAAATCTCCATTCTGACTTCACAATCCTCCATTCTATGACTTCACACACCTCCATTCTATGACTTCACACATCTCCTTTTTGTAACTACCCACACTTCCAATGTTTGACTTCACAAACCTCCATTCCATGACTTCACACACCTCCATTCTATGAGTTCACACACCTCCATTCTTTGACTTCACACATCTCCATTTTGACTTCACACACCTACATTCTGTGACTTCACACACCTCCATTTGTGACTTCACACACCACCATTTTGACTTCACACACCTCCATTTTGTGACTTCACACACCTCCATTCTATGACTTCACACACCTCCATTGTATGACTTCACACACCTACATTGTGACTTTACACACCTCCATTCTATGAGTTCAAACACCTGCATTTTGACTTCACACACCTCCATTCTATGACTTCACACATCTCCATTCTGACCTCACACACCTCCATACTGACTTCTCACACCTAAATTCTGTGACTTCACACACCTACATTCTATGATTTCACACACCTCCATTCTGTGACATTACACACCTCCATTCTATGACTTCACAGACCTACTTTATGAGTTCACACACCTCCATTCTATGTCTTCACACACCTCCAATCTGAATTCACACACCTCCATTCATTGACTTCACACACCTCCATTCTATGAGTTTACACACTTCCATTTTGACTTCACACACCTCCATTCTATGACTTCACACAGCTCCATTCTGACTTCACACACCTCAATTATATGACTTTAAACACCTCTATTCTGACTTCACACACCTCCATTCTATGACTTCACAAACCTCCCTTCTATGACTTCACACACCTCCACTCTGTGACTTCACACATCTCCACTCTGTGACTTTACACACCTCCATTCTGCGAATTCACACACCTCCATTCTGTGAATTCACACAGCTCCATTCTATGACTTCACACTCCTCCATTCTGTGACTTCACACACCTCCATTCTGTGACTTCACACACCTCCATTTTGACTTCACACACTTCCATTCTGTGATATCACACACCTCCATTCTGTGACTTCACACACCACCATTGTTTGACATCGCACGCCTCCATTCTTTGACTTCCCACAGCTCCATTCCACGACTTCACACATGTCCATTCTATGAGTTCACACACATCCATCCTATGAGTTCCCACACCACAATTTTGTCTTCACACACCTCCATTCTCTGACTTCACACACCTTAATTCTTAATTCACAAACATCCATTCTAAGACTTCACCCACCTCCATTCTATGACTTCGCAAACCTCAATTCTGTGGCTTCACGCTCCTCCATTCTGAGTTCACACAACTCCATTCGGTCACTTCACACACCTCCAATCTGACTTCACACACCTCCATTCTATGACTTCACACACTTCCATTCTATTACCTCACACACTTCCATTCAGTGATTTCACACACCTCCTTTCTGAGTTCACACACCTCCATTTTTTGACTTCACACACCTCCAATATATGACTTCAAACACCTCAATTCTCTGACTTCACACACCTTCAATCTATGACTTCATACCCGCCCATTCTATGACTTCACCCACCTCCATTCTCTGAGTTCACACACCTACATTCTCCGACATCACACCCTTCCAATTTGACTTCACATACCTCCATTCTATGACTTCACAAACCTCCCTTCGGTGACCTCACAATCCTCCATTCTATGACTTCACACATCTGCATTCTATGACTTCACACACCTCAATTCTGACTCACACAGCTCCATTCTGTGACTTCACAAAACTGCATTCAATGATTTCACACATCTCCATACTATGACTTCACACACCTCCATCTATGACTTCACACACCTCCATTCTGTGACTTCACACACCTCCATTCTGACTTCACACTTCCATTCTGTGACTTCACACACATCCATTCTATGACTTCACACACTTCAATTGTGACGTCACACCTCCATTCTATGAGTTCACACACCTCCATTCTATGACTTCACACACCTCCATTCTGACTTCACAAACCTCTATTCTATGACTTCACATACCTACATTCTCCCTTCACACACCTCCATTCTGTGACTTCACAGACCTCGAATCTGTGACTTCACTCAACTCCACTCTATGACTTCACACTTCTCCATTCTATGTCTTCCCACACCTAATTTCTATGACTTCACCCACCCCCATTCTATGATTTCACACCTCCATTCTGACTTCACACACCTCCATTCTATGACTTCACACACCTCCATTCTGACTTCACAAACCTCTATTCTATGACTTCACATACCTACATTCTGACTTCACACACCTCCATTCTGTGACTTCACAGACCTCGAATCTGTGACTTCACTCAACTCCACTCTACGACTTCACACTTCTCCATTCTATGACTTCCCATACCTAATTTCTATGACTTCACCCACCCCCATTCTATGATTTCACACCTCCATTCTGTGGCTTCACACACCTCCATTCTATGATTTCACACACCTCCATTCTGTGACTTCACACACCTCCATTCTATGACTTCACACACCTCCATTCTGTGACTTCACACACCTCCATTCTATGACTTCACACACCTCCATTCTATGACTTGACACACCTACATTGTCACTTCACACACCTCCATTCTATGAGTTCACACACCTCCATTCTATGACTTCACTCACCTCCATTCTGTGACTTCACACACCACTATTGTTTGACTTCACACACCTCCATTCTTTGACTTCACACACCTCCATTCCACGACTTCACACACCTCCATTCGATGAGTTCAAACACATCCATTCTATGAGTTCACACACCACAATTTTGTCTTCACACACCTCCATTCTATGACTTCACACACCTTCATTCTTAATTCAGAAACATCCATTTTATGACTTCCCACAACTCCATTTGTGACTTCGCAAACCTTCATTCTGTGACTTCACACACCTCCATTCTGAGTTCACATACCTCCATTCAGTGACTTCACACACCTCCATTTTGAATTCACACACCTACATTCTATGACTTCACACACCTCCATTCTGTGACGTCACACACCTCAATTCTGTGACTTCACACACCTTCATTCTTACTTCACAAACATACATTCTATGACTTCACACACCTCCATACTATGACTTCACACATCTCCATTCTTTGACTTCACACACCTCCATTCTGTGTTCACACACCTCAATTCTATGACTTCACACACCTCCATTCTGTCTTCACACACCTCCATTCTATGACTTCACACACCTCCCTTCTATGACTCCGCACACCTCCGTTCTTTGACTTCACACACCTAAATTCTGAGTTGACACACCTCCGTTCTGTGACTTCACACACCTCCATTCTGACTTCACACAGCTCCATTCTATGACTTCACAAAACTCCATTCTGACTTCACACACCTCCATTCTGTGACTTCACACACCTCCATTCTATGACTTCACACACTTCCATTGTGATGTCAGACACCTCCATTCTATGAGTTCACATATCTCCATTCTGACTTCACACACCTCCATTCTATGACTTCACACACCTCCATTCTGAATTCACACAGCTCCATTCTGTGACTTCACAAAACTACATTCTATGATTTCACACACCTGCATTCTGACTTCACACAACTCCATCTATGACTTCACACACCTCAATTCTTACTTCACACACCTCTATTCTATGACTTCGCACACCTCCATTTTGACATCACACACCTCCATTCTATGACTTCATAGACATCGAATCTGTGAATTCACTCACCTGCACTCTATGACTTCACACTCCTCCATGCTATGATTTCCCACACCTCCTTTTTATGACTTCACCCACCTCCAGTCTATGACTACACACCTCCATTCTGACTTCACAGACCTGCATTCTGTGACTTCACACACCTCCATTCTATGAGTTCACACACCTCCATTCTGTGACTTCACACACCTTCATTCTTACTTCAGAAACATCCATTCTATGACTTCACAATCCTCAATTCTGTGACTTCACACACCTTCATTCTGAGTTCACACAACTCCATTCGGTGACTTCACACACTTCCATTCTATAACCTCACACACCTCCTTTCTGTGACGTCAAACACCTCCATTCTAAGTTCACACACCTCCAATCTGTGACTTCACACACCTCCATTTTGTGATTTCACACACCTCCACTCTATGAATTCACACACATCCATTCTATGACTTCACACACCTCCATTCTGTGACTTTACACACCTCCATTCTGAGTTCACACACCTACATTCTTTGACTTCACACACCTCCATTCTGTTACTTCCCACACCTCCATTCTGTGACTTCACACACCTCCGTTCTATGACTTCACACACCTCCCTTCTATGACTTCACACACCTCCATTCTGTGACTTCACACACCTCCATTCTATGACTTCACACACCTCCATTCTATGACTTCACACACCTCCAATATATGAGTATAAACAACTGAATTCTGTGACTTCACACACTTCCATTCTATGACTTCATACCCGTCAATTCTGTGACTTCACACACCTCAGTTCTCTGACTTCACACACGTTCATTCTATGACTTCACCCACCTCCATTCTATCACTTCACACAACTCCAATTTGACTTTACATACCTCCATTCTATGACTTCACACACCTCCATTCTATGACTTCACACACCTACATTGTGACTTCACACTCCTCCATTCTATGACTTCAAACACCTCCATTCTATGACTTCACACTCCTCCTTTCTGAGTTGACACACCTCCATTATATGACTTCACACAACTCCAATTTGACTTCACACACCTCCATTCTGTGACTTCACACACCTCCATTCTTTGACTTCACACACCTCCATTCTGACTTCACACACCTCCATTCTATGACTTCACACAGCTCAATTCTGACTTCACACACCTCCATTCTATGACTTCACACACCTCCATTCTGTGACTTCACACACCTCCATTCTATGACTTCACACACCTCCATTCTATGACTTCACACACCTACATTGTGACTTCACACACCTCCATTCTATGAGTTCACACACCTCCATTCTATGACTTCACTCACCTCCATTCTGACCTCACACACCTCCATTCTGATTTCACAAACCTAAATTCTGTGAATTCACACACCTCCATTCTATGATTTCACATAACTCCAGTCTATGACTTCACACACCTCCATTCTATGACTTCACACACCTCCTTTCTGAGTTGACACACCTCCATTATATGACTTCACACAACTCCAATTTGACTTCACACACCTCCATTCTGTGACTTCACACACCTCCATTCTATGAGTTCACATACTTCCATTCTGACTTCACACACCTCCATTCTGTGACTTCACAAACCTCCTTTCTATGACTTCACACACCTCCACTCTGTGAATGCACACATCTCCACTCTGTGTCTTTATACACCTCCATTCTGCGAATTCATACCCCTCCATTCTGTGCTTTCACACACCTCCATTCTGACTTCACACACCTCCATTCTATGACTTCACAAACCTCCATTTTGACTTCACACACGTCCATTCTGTGCCTTCACACACCTCCCTTACGTGAATTCACACACCTCCATTCTATGACTTCACACACCTCCATTCTATGACATCACACACCTCCATTCTATGACTTCACACACTTCCATTCTATGACTTCACACACCTCCAGTCCATGACTTCACAAACCTCCATTCTATGACTTCACACACCTGCACTCTGACTTCACTCACCTCTATTCTATGACTTCATACACCTCCCTTCTATGACTTCATACACCAACATTCTATGCCTTCACACACCTCCATTTTGTGACTTCACAAATCTCCATTCTGACTTCACACTCCTCCATTCTATGACTTCACATACCTCCATTCTATGACTTCACACATCTCCTTTTTGTTACTTCCCACACTTCCAATGTTTGACTTCACAAACCTCCATTCCATGATTTCACACACCTCCATTCTAGGAGTTCACACACCTCCATTCTTTGACTTCACACACCTCCATTTTGACTTCGCACACATACAGTCTGTGACTTCACACACCTCCATTTGTGAATTCACACACCACCATTTTGACTTCACACACCTCCATTCTGTGACTTCACACACCTCCATTCTTTGACTTCACACACCTCTATTTTGACTTCACACACTTCCATTCTGTGACTTCATACACCTCCATTCTGTGACTTCACACACCACTATTGTTTGACTTCACACACCTCCATTCTTTGACTTCACACACCTCCATTCCACGACTTCACACACCTCCAAACGATGAGTTCACACACATCCATTCTATGAGTTCACACACCACAATTTTGTCTTCACACACCTCCATTCTATGACTTCACCCACCTTCATTCTTAATTAAGAAACATCCATTTTATGACTTCCCGCAACTCCATTCGGTGACTTCGCAAACCTTCATTCTGTGACTTCACACACCTCCATTCTGAGTTCACATACCTCCATTCGGTGACTTCACACACCTCCTTTCTGACTTCACACACCTCCATTCTATGACTTCACACACCTCCATTCTGTGACGTCACACACCTCAATTCTGTGACTTCACACACCTTCATTCTTACTTCACAAACATACATTCTATGACTTCTCACACCTCCATACTATGACTTCACACACCTCCATTCTTTGACTTCACACACCTCCATTCTGTGTTCACACACCTCAATTCTGTGACTTCACACACCTCCATTTTGACTTCACACACCTCCATTCTTTGACTTCACACACCTAAATTCTGAGTTGACACACCTCCATTCTATGACTTCACAAAACTCCATTCTATGACTTCACACACCGCCATTCTGTGACTTCACACACCTCCATTCTATGACTTCACACACTTCCATTGTGACGTCACACACCTCCATTCTATGACTTCACACACCTCCATTCTGAATTCACACAGCTCCATTCTGTGACTTCACAAAACTCCATTCTATGATTTCACACACCTCCATACTATGACTTCACACAACTGCATCTATGACTTCACACACCTCAATTCTGACTTCACACACCTCTATTCTATGACTTCGCACACTCCATTTTTACATCACACACCTCCATTCTATGACTTCACAGACCTCGAATCTGTGACTTCACTCACCTGCACTCTATGACTTCACACTCCTCCATTCGATGATTTCCCACACCTCCTTTTTATGACTTCACCCACCTCCAATCTATGACTACCCACCTCCATTCTGACTTCACACACCTGCATTCTGTGACTTAACACACCTCCATTCTATGAGTTCACACACCTCCATTCTGTGACTTCACACACCTTCATTCTTACTTCAGAAACATCCATTCTATGACTTCACAAACCTCCATTCTGTGACTTCACACACCTCCATTGTGAGTTCACACAACTCCATTCGGTGACTTCACACACCTCCATTCTATGACTTCACACACCTCCATTCTATGACTTCACACACCTACATTGTGACTTCACACACCTCCATTCTATGATTTCACACACCTCCATTCTGTGACTTCACACACCTCCATTCTATGACTTCACACATCTACATTCTATGACTTCACACACCTCCATTCTATGACTTCACATACTTCCATTCTATGATTTCACATACCTCCATGCTATCATTTCACACACCTCCATTCTGTGACTTCACACACCTCCATTCTGAGTTCACATACCTCCATTCTGTGAATAAACACACCTCCATTCTGACTTCACACACATCCATTTTGACTTCACACACCTCATTTCTTGACTTCACACGCCTCCATGCTGACTTCACACACCTCCATTCTATGACTTCACACGGCTCTATTCTATGACTTCACACACCTCCATTCTGACCTCACACACCTCCATTCTGTGCCTTCACACACCTCCATTCTGACTTTACACATCTCCATTGTATGACTACACACCTCCATTCTGTGACTTCACAAACCTCCATTCTATGACTTCACAAAGCTTCATTGTTACTTCAGAAATATCCATTCTTTGACTTCGCCCACCTCCATTCTGTGACTTCACACACCTCCATTCTGTGACTTCACACACCTCAATTCTGTGACTTCACACACCTCCATTTTGATTTAACACACCTCCATTCTATGACTTCAAACACCTCCATTCTAGGACTTTACACACCTACATTGTCACTTCACACACCTCCATTCTATGAGTTCACACACCTCCATTCTATGACTTCACTCACCTCCATTCTCTGCCTTCACACACCACTATTGTTTGACTTCACACACCTCCATTCTTTGACTTCAAACACCTCCATTCCACGACTTCACACACCTCCATTCGATGAGTTCACACACATCCATTCTATGAGTTCACACATCACAATTTGTCTTCACAAACCTCCATTCTATGACTTCACCCACCTTCATTCTTAATTCAGAAATATCCATTTTATGACTTCCCACAACTCCATTTGTGACTTCGCAAACCTTCATTCTGTGACTTCACACACCTCCATTCTGAGTTCACACACCTCCATTCGGTGACTTCACACACCTCCATTCTGAATTCACACACCTCCATTCTATGACTTCACACACCTCCATTCTGTGACTTCAGACACCTCCATTCTATGCCTTCACACACCTCCATTCTGTGACTTCACACACCTCCATTCTGAGTTCACATACCTCCATTCTGTGAATCAACACACCTCCATTCTGACTTCACACACCTCCATTTTGACTTCACACACCTCATTTCTTGACTACACACACCTCCATGCTGACTTCACACACCTCCATTCTATGACTTCACACAGCTCTATTCTATGACTTCACACACCTCCATTCTGAGTTCACACAACTCCATTCTGTGACTTCACACACCTTCATTCTGACTTTACACATCTCCATTGTATGACTTCACACACCTCCATTCTGTGACTTCACACACCTCCATTCTATGACTTCACACACCTTCATTGTTACTTCAGAAACATCCATTCTATGACTTCGCCCACCTCCATTCTGTGACTTCACACACCTCCATTCTGTGACTTCACACACCTCAATTCTGTGACTTCACACACCTCCATTTTGATTTAACACACCTCCATTCTATGACTTCACACACCTCCATTCTATGCCTTTACACACCTACATTGTCCCTTCACACACCTCAATTCTATGAGTTCACACACCTCCATTCTATGACTTCATTCA
The DNA here is from genome assembly GCA_024803745.1 of Megascapheus bottae. Lineage (NCBI taxonomy): Eukaryota > Metazoa > Chordata > Mammalia > Rodentia > Geomyidae > Megascapheus > Megascapheus bottae. The sequence continues at coordinate 103,703 of JANJXV010001021.1, read as the reverse complement.
CCTCCATTCTGTGACTTCACAAACCACTATTGTTTGACTTCACACGCCTCCATTCTTTGACTTCACACACCTCCATTCCACGAATTCACACACCTCCATTCGATGAGTTCACACACATCCATTCTATGAGTTCACACACCACAATTTTGTCTTCACAAACCTCCATTCTATGACTTCACCCACCTTCATTCTTAATTCAGAAACATCCATTTATGACTTCCCACAACTCCATTTGTGACTTCGCAAACCTTCATTCTGTGACTTCACACACCTTCATTCTTACTTCACAAACATACATTCTATGACTTCACACACCTCTATACTATGACTTCACACACCTCCATTCTTTGACTTCACACACCTCCATTCTGTGTTCACACACCTCAATACTATGACTTCACACACCTCCATTCTGACTTCACACACCTCCATTCTATGACTTCACACACCTTCATTCTGAATTCACACAGCTCCATTCTGTGACTTCACAAAACTCCATTCTATGATATCCCACACCTACATACTATGACTTCACACAACTTCATCTATGACTTCACCCACCTCAATTCTGACTTCACAAACCTCTATTCTATGACTTTGCACACCTCCATTTTGACATCACACACCTCCATTCTATGACTTCATAGACCTCGAATCTGTGACTTCACTCACCTGCACTCTATGACTTCACACTCCTCCATTCTATGATTTCCCACACCTCCTTTTTATGACTTCACACACCTCCAATCTATGACTACACACCTCCATTCTGACTTCACAATCCTGCATTCTGTGACTTCACACACCTCCATTCTATGAGTTCACACACCTCCATTCTGGGACTTCACACACCTCCATTCTATGATTTCACACACCTCCATTCTGTGACTTCAGACACCTCCATTCTATGACTTCACACACCTCCATTCTGTGACTTCACACACCTCCATTCTATGACTTCACACACCTCCATTCTATGACTTCACACACCTACATTGTGACTTCACACATCTCCATTCTATGAGTTCACACACCTCCATTCTATGACTTCACTCACCTCCATTCTGACCTCACACCCCTCCATTCTGACTTCACAAACCTAAATTCTGTGAATTCACACACCTCCATTCTATGATTTCACACTAGTCCATTCTATGTCTTCACACACCTCCATTTTATGCCTTCACACTCCTCCTTTCTGAGTTGACACACCTCCATTATATGACTTCACACAACTCCAATTTGACTTCACACACCTCCATTCTGTGACTTCAAACACCTCCATTCTTTGACTTCACACACCTCCATTCTGACTTCACACACCTCCATTCTATGACTTCACACAGCTCCATTCTGACTTCACACACCTCCATTCTATGACTTCACACACCTCCATTCTGTGACTTCACACACCTCCATTCTATGACTTCACACACCTCCATTCTATGACTTCACACACCTACATTGTGACTTCACACACCTCCATTCTATGAGTTCACACACCTCCATTCTATGACTTCACTCACCTCCATTCTGACCTCACACACCTCCATTCTGATTTCACAAACCTAAATTCTGTGAATTTACACACCTCCATTCTATGATTTCACACAACTCCAGTCTATGACTTCACACACCTCCATTCTATGACTTCACACACCTCCTTTCTGAGTTGACACACCTCCATTATATGACTTCACACAACTCCAATTTGACTTCACACACCTCCATTCTGTGACTTCACACACCTCCAATCTATGAGTTCACATACTTCCATTCTGACTTCACACACCTCCATTCTGTGACTTCACAAACCTCCTTTCTATGACTTCACACACCTCCACTCTGTGAATGCACACATCTCCACTCTGTGTCTTTATACACCTCCATTCTGCGAATTCATACCCCTCCATTCTGTGCTTTCACACACCTCCATTCTGACTTCACACACCTCCATTCTATGACTTCACAAACCTCCATTTTGACTTCACACATGTCCATTCTGTGCCTTCACACACCTCCCTTACGTGAATTCACACACCTCCATTCTATGACTTCACACACCTCCATTCTATGACATCACACACCTCCATTCTATGACTTCACACACTTCCATTCTATGACTTCACACACCTCCAGTCCATGACTTCACAAACCTCCATTCTATGACTTCACACACCTGCACTCTGACTTCACTCACCTCTATTCTATGACTTCATACACCTCCCTTCTATGACTTCATACACCAACATTCTATGCCTTCACACACCTCCATTCTGTGACTTCACAAATCTCCATTCTGACTTCACACTCCTCCATTCTATGACTTCACATACCTCCATTCTATGACTTCACACATCTCCTTTTTGTTACTTCCCACACTTCCAATGTTTGACTTCACAAACCTCCATTCCATGATTTCACACACTTCCATTCTAGGAGTTCACACACCTCCATTCTTTGACTTCACACACCTCCATTTTGACTTCGCACACATACAGTCTGTGACTTCACACACCTCCATTTGTGAATTCACACACCACCATTTTGACTTCACACACCTCCATTCTGTGACTTCACACACCTCCATTCTTTGACTTCACACACCTCTATTTTGACTTCACACACTTCCATTCTGTGACTTCATACACCTCCATTCTGTGACTTCACACACCACTATTGTTTGACTTCACACACCTCCATTCTTTGACTTCACACACCTCCATTCCACGACTTCACACACCTCCAAACGATGAGTTCGCACACATCCATTCTATGAGTTCACACACCACAATTTTGTCTTCACACACCTCCATTCTATGACTTCACCCACCTTCATTCTTAATTAAGAAACATCCATTTTATGACTTCCCGCAACTCCATTCGGTGACTTCGCAAACCTTCATTCTGTGACTTCACACACCTCCATTCTGAGTTCACATACCTCCATTCGGTGACTTCACACACCTCCTTTCTGACTTCACACACCTCCATTCTATGACTTCACACACCTCCATTCTGTGACGTCACACACCTCAATTCTGTGACTTCACACACCTTCATTCTTACTTCACAAACATACATTCTATGACTTCTCACACCTCCATACTATGACTTCACACACCTCCATTCTTTGACTTCACACACCTCCATTCTGTGTTCACACACCTCAATTCTGTGACTTCACACACCTCCATTTTGACTTCACACACCTCCATTCTTTGACTTCACACACCTAAATTCTGAGTTGACACACCTCCATTCTATGACTTCACAAAACTCCATTCTATGACTTCACACACCGCCATTCTGTGACTTCACACACCTCCATTCTATGACTTCACACACTTCCATTGTGACGTCACACACCTCCATTCTATGACTTCACACACCTCCATTCTGAATTCACACAGCTCCATTCTGTGACTTCACAAAACTCCATTCTATGATTTCACACACCTCCATACTATGACTTCACACAACTGCATCTATGACTTCACACACCTCAATTCTGACTTCACACACCTCTATTCTATGACTTCGCACACTCCATTTTTACATCACACACCTCCATTCTATGACTTCACAGACCTCGAATCTGTGACTTCACTCACCTGCACTCTATGACTTCACACTCCTCCATTCGATGATTTCCCACACCTCCTTTTTATGACTTCACCCACCTCCAATCTATGACTACCCACCTCCATTCTGACTTCACACACCTGCATTCTGTGACTTAACACACCTCCATTCTATGAGTTCACACACCTCCATTCTGTGACTTCACACACCTTCATTCTTACTTCAGAAACATCCATTCTATGACTTCACAAACCTCCATTCTGTGACTTCACACACCTCCATTGTGAGTTCACACAACTCCATTCGGTGACTTCACACACCTCCATTCTATGACTTCACACACCTCCATTCTATGACTTCACACACCTACATTGTGACTTCACACACCTCCATTCTATGATTTCACACACCTCCATTCTGTGACTTCACACACCTCCATTCTATGACTTCACACATCTACATTCTATGACTTCACACACCTCCATTCTATGACTTCACATACTTCCATTCTATGATTTCACATACCTCCATTCTATCATTTCACACACCTCCATTCTGTGACTTCACACACCTCCATTCTGAGTTCACATACCTCCATTCTGTGAATAAACACACCTCCATTCTGACTTCACACACATCCATTTTGACTTCACACACCTCATTTCTTGACTTCACACGCCTCCATGCTGACTTCACACACCTCCATTCTATGACTTCACACAGCTCTATTCTATGACTTCACACACCTCCATTCTGACCTCACACACCTCCATTCTGTGACTTCACACACCTCCATTCTGACTTTACACATCTCCATTGTATGACTACACACCTCCATTCTGTGACTTCACAAACCTCCATTCTATGACTTTACAAACCTTCATTGTTACTTCAGAAATATCCATTCTTTGACTTCGCCCACCTCCATTCTGTGACTTCACACACCTCCATTCTGTGACTTCACACACCTCAATTCTGTGACTTCACACACCTCCATTTTGATTTAACACACCTCCATTCTATGACTTCAAACACCTCCATTCTAGGACTTTACACACCTACATTGTCACTTCACACACCTCCATTCTATGAGTTCACACACCTCCATTCTATGACTTCACTCACCTCCATTCTCTGCCTTCACACACCACTATTGTTTGACTTCACACACCTCCATTCTTTGACTTCAAACACCTCCATTCCACGACTTCACACACCTCCATTCGATGAGTTCACACACATCCATTCTATGAGTTCACACATCACAATTTGTCTTCACAAACCTCCATTCTATGACTTCACCCACCTTCATTCTTAATTCAGAAACATCCATTTTATGACTTCCCACAACTCCATTTGTGACTTCGCAAACCTTCATTCTGTGACTTCACACACCTCCATTCTGAGTTCACATACCTCCATTCGGTGACTTCACACACCTCCATTCTGAATTCACACACCTCCATTCTATGACTTCACACACCTCCATTCTGTGACTTCAGACACCTCCATTCTATGCCTTCACACACCTCCATTCTGTGACTTCACACACCTCCATTCTGAGTTCACATACCTCCATTCTGTGAATCAACACACCTCCATTCTGACTTCACACACCTCCATTTTGACTTCACACACCTCATTTCTTGACTACACACACCTCCATGCTGACTTCACACACCTCCATTCTATGACTTCACACAGCTCTATTCTATGACTTCACACACCTCCATTCTGAGTTCACACAACTCCATTCTGTGACTTCACACACCTTCATTCTGACTTTACACATCTCCATTGTATGACTTCACACACCTCCATTCTGTGACTTCACACACCTCCATTCTATGACTTCACACACCTTCATTGTTACTTCAGAAACATCCATTCTATGACTTCGCCCACCTCCATTCTGTGACTTCACACACCTCCATTCTGTGACTTCACACACCTCAATTCTGTGACTTCACACACCTCCATTTTGATTTAACACACCTCCATTCTATGACTTCACACACCTCCATTCTATGCCTTTACACACCTACATTGTCCCTTCACACACCTCAATTCTATGAGTTCACACACCTCCATTCTATGACTTCATTCACCTCCATTCTGTGACTTCACAAACCACTATTGTTTGACTTCACACGCCTCCATTCTTTGACTTCACACACCTCCATTCCACGAATTCACACACCTCCATTCGATGAGTTCACACACATCCATTCTATGAGTTCACACACCACAATTTTGTCTTCACAAACCTCCATTCTATGACTTCACCCACCTTCATTCTTAATTCAGAAACATCCATTTATGACTTCCCACAACTCCATTTGTGACTTCGCAAACCTTCATTCTGTGACTTCACACACCTTCATTCTTACTTCACAAACATACATTCTATGACTTCACACACCTCTATACTATGACTTCACACACCTCCATTCTTTGACTTCACACACCTCCATTCTGTGTTCACACACCTCAATACTATGACTTCACACACCTCCATTCTGACTTCACACACCTCCATTCTATGACTTCACACACCTTCATTCTGAATTCACACAGCTCCATTCTGTGACTTCACAAAACTCCATTCTATGATATCCCACACCTACATACTATGACTTCACACAACTTCATCTATGACTTCACCCACCTCAATTCTGACTTCACAAACCTCTATTCTATGACTTTGCACACCTCCATTTTGACATCACACACCTCCATTCTATGACTTCATAGACCTCGAATCTGTGACTTCACTCACCTGCACTCTATGACTTCACACTCCTCCATTCTATGATTTCCCACACCTCCTTTTTATGACTTCACACACCTCCAATCTATGACTACACACCTCCATTCTGACTTCACAAACCTGCATTCTGTGACTTCACACACCTCCATTCTATGAGTTCACACACCTCCATTCTGGGACTTCACACACCTCCATTCTATGATTTCACACACCTCCATTCTGTGACTTCAGACACCTAAATTCTATGACTTCACACACCTCCATTCTGTGACTTCACACACCTCCATTCTATGACTTCACACACCTCCATTCTATGACTTCACACACCTACATTGTGACTTCACACATCTCCATTCTATGAGTTCACACACCTCCATTCTATGACTTCACTCTCCTCCATTCTGACCTCACACCCCTCCATTCTGACTTCACAAACCTAAATTCTGTGAATTCACACACCTCCATTCTATGATTTCACACTAGTCCATTCTATGTCTTCACACACCTCCATTTTATGACTTCACACTCCTCCTTTCTGAGTTGACACACCTCCATTATATGACTTCACACAACTCCAATTTGACTTCACACACCTCCATTCTGTGACTTCAAACACCTCCATTCTTTGACTTCACACACCTCCATTCTGACTTCACACACCTCCATTCTATGACTTCACACAGCTCCATTTTGACTTCACACACCTCCATTCTATGACTTCACACACCTCCATTCTGTGACTTCACACACCTCCATTCTATGACTTCACACACCTCCATTCTATGACTTCACACACCTACATTGTGACTTCACACACCTCCATTCTATGAGTTCACACACCTCCATTCTATGACTTCACTCACCTCCATTCTGACCTCACACACCTCCATTCTGATTTCACAAACCTAAATTCTGTGAATTCACACACCTCCATTCTATGATTTCACACAACTCCAGTCTATGACTTCACACACCTCCATTCTATGACTTCACACACCTCCTTTCTGAGTTGACACACCTCCATTATATGACTTCACACAACTCCAATTTGACTTCACACACCTCCATTCTGTGACTTCACACACCTCCAATCTATGAGTTCACATACTTCCATTCTGACTTCACACATCTCCATTCTGTGACTTCACAAACCTCCTTTCTATGACTTCACACACCTCCACTCTGTGAATGCACACATCTCCACTCTGTGTCTTTATACACCTCCATTCTGCGAATTCATACCCCTCCATTCTGTGCTTTCACACACCTCCATTCTGACTTCACACACCTCCATTCTATGACTTCACAAACCTCCATTTTGACTTCACACACGTCCATTCTGTGCCTTCACACACCTCCCTTACGTGAATTCACACACCTCCATTCTATGACTTCACACACCTCCATTCTATGACATCACACACCTCCATTCTATGACTTCACACACTTCCATTCTATGACTTCACACACCTCCAGTCCATGACTTCACAAACCTCCATTCTATGACTTCACACACCTGCACTCTGACTTCACTCACCTCTATTCTATGACTTCATACACCTCCCTTCTATGACTTCATACACCAACATTCTATGCCTTCACACACCTCCATTCTGTGACTTCACAAATCTCCATTCTGACTTCACACTCCTCCATTCTATGACTTCACATACCTCCATTCTATGACTTCACACATCTCCTTTTTGTTACTTCCCACACTTCCAATGTTTGACTTCACAAACCTCCATTCCATGATTTCACACACCTCCATTCTAGGAGTTCACACACCTCCATTCTTTGACTTCACACACCTCCATTTTGACTTCGCACACATACAGTCTGTGACTTCACACACCTCCATTTGTGAATTCACACTCCACCATTTTGACTTCACACACCTCCATTCTGTGACTTCACACACCTCCATTCTTTGACTTCACACACCTCTATTTTGACTTCACACACTTCCATTCTGTGACTTCATACACCTCCATTCTGTGACTTCACACACCACTATTGTTTGACTTCACACACCTCCATTCTTTGACTTCACACACCTCCATTCCACGACTTCACACACCTCCAAACGATGAGTTCGCACACATCCATTCTATGAGTTCACACACCACAATTTTGTCTTCACACACCTCCATTCTATGACTTCACCCACCTTCATTCTTAATTCAGAAACATCCATTTTATGACTTCCCGCAACTCCATTCGGTGACTTCGCAAACCTTCATTCTGTGACTTCACACACCTCCATTCTGAGTTCACATACCTCCATTCGGTGACTTCACACACCTCCTTTCTGACTTCACACACCTCCATTCTATGACTTCACACACCTCCATTCTGTGACGTCACACACCTCAATTCTGTGACTTCACACACCTTCATTCTTACTTCACAAACATACATTCTATGACTTCTCACACCTCCATACTATGACTTCACACACCTCCATTCTTTGACTTCACACACCTCCATTCTGTGTTCACACACCTCAATTCTGTGACTTCACACACCTCCATTTTGACCACACACCTCCATTCTTTGACTTCACACACCTAAATTCTGAGTTGACACACCTCCATTCTGTGACTTCACACACCTCCATTCTGACTTCACACAGCTCCATTCTATGACTTCACAAAACTCCATTCTATGACTTCACACACCGCCATTCTGTGACTTCACACACCTCCATTCTATGACTTCACACACTTCCATTGTCACGTCACACACCTCCATTCTATGACTTCACACACCTCCATTCTGAATTCACACAGCTCCATTCTGTGACTTCACAAAACTCCATTCTATGATTTCACACACCTCCATACTATGACTTCACACAACTGCATCTATGACTTCACACACCTCAATTCTGACTTCACACACCTCTATTCTATGACTTCGCACACTCCATTTTTACATCACACACCTCCATTCTATGACTTCACAGACCTCGAATCTGTGACTTCACTCACCTGCACTGTATGACTTCACACTCCTCCATTCGATGATTTCCCACACCTCCTTTTTATGACTTCACCCACCTCCAATCTATGACTACACACCTCCATTCTGACTTCACACACCTGCATTCTGTGACTTAACACACCTCCATTCTATGAGTTCACACACCTCCATTCTGTGACTTCACACACCTACATTCTTACTTCAGAAACATCCATTCTATGACTTCACAAACCTCCATTCTGTGACTTCACACACCTCCATTGTGAGTTCACACAACTCCATTCGGTGACTTCACACACCTCCATTCTATGACTTCACACACCTCCATTCTATGACTTCACACACCTACATTGTGACTTCACACACCTCCATTCTATGATTTCACACACCTCCATTCTGTGACTTCACACACCTCCATTCTATGACTTCACACACCTCCATTCTATGACTTCACACACCTACATTGTGACTTCACACACCTCCATTCTATGAGTTCAAACACCTCCATTCTGGGACTTCACACACCTCCATTCTATGATTTCACACACCTCCATTCTGTGACTTCAGACACCTCCATTCTATGACTTCACACACCTCCATTTTGTGACGTCAAACACCTCCATTCTAAGTTAACACACCTCCAAACTGTGACTTCACACACCTCCATTCTGTGACTTCAGACACCTCCATCCTATGACTTCACACACCTCCATTCTGTGACTTCACACACCTCCATTCTATGACTTCACACACCTCCATTCTATGACTTCACACACCTACATTGTGACTTCACACATCTCCATTCTATGAGTTCACACACCTCCATTCTATGACTTCACTCACCTCCATTCTGACCTCACACACCTCCATTCTGACTTCACAAACCTAAATTCTGTGAATTCACACACCTCCATTCTATGATTTCACACAACTCCATTCTATGACTTCACACACCTCCATTCTATGACTTCACACTCCTCCTTTCTGAGTTGACACACCTCCATTATATGAATTCACACAACTCCAATTTGACTTCACACACCTCCATTCTATGACTTCACACACCTCCATTCTGTGACGTCACACACCTCAATTCTGTGACTTCACACACCTTCATTCTTACTTCACAAACATACATTCTATGACTTCTCACAACTCCATACTATGACTTCACACACCTCCATTATTTGACTTCACACACCTCCATTCCGTGTTCACACTCCTCAATCCTGTGACTTCACACACCTCCATTTTGACTTCACACACCTCCATTCTATGACTTCACACACCTCCCTTCTATGAATTCGCACACCTCCATTCTTTGACTTCACACACCTAAATTCTGACTTGACACACCTCCATTATGTGACTTCACACACCTCCATTCTGAATTCACACAGCTCCATTCTGTGACTTCACAAAACTCCATTCTATGATTTCACACACCTCCATACTATGACTTCACACAACTGCATCTATGACTTCACACACCTCAATTCTGACTTCACACACCTCTATTCTATGACTTCGCACACTCCATTTTTACATCACACACCTGCATTCTATGACTCCACAGACCTCGAATCTGTGACTTCACTCACCTGCACTCTATGACTTCACACGCTTCCATTCTATGATTTCCCACACCTCCTTTTTATGACTACACCCACCTCCAATCTATGACTACACACCTCCATTCTGACTTCACACACCTGCATTCTGTGACTTCACACACCTCCATTCTATGAGTTCACACACCTCCATTCTGTGACTTTACACACCTTCATTCTTACTTCAGAAACATCCATTCTATGACTTCACAAACCTCCATTCTGTGACTTCACACACCTCCATTCTGAGTTCACACAACTCCATTCGGTGACTTCACACACCTCCATTCTGTGCCTTCACACACCTCCATTCTATGACTTCACACACTTCCATTCTATGACTTCACACACCTCCATTCTGTGACGTCAAACACCTCCATTCTAAGTTAACACACCTCCAAACTGTGACTTCACACACCTCCATTCTGTGACTTCAGACACCTCCATTCTATGACTTCACACACCTCCATTCTGTGACTTCACACACCTCCATTCTATGACTTCACACACCTCCATTCTATGACTTCACACACCTACATTGTGACTTCACACATCTCCATTCTATGAGTTCACACACCTCCATTCTATGACTTCACTCACCTCCATTCTGACCTCACACACCTCCATTCTGACTTCACAAACCTAAATTCTGTGAATTCACACACCTCCATTCTATGATTTCACACAACTCCATTCTATGACTTCACACACCTCCATTCTATGACTTCACACTCCTCCTTTCTGAGTTGACACACCTCCATTATATGACTTCACACAACTCCAATTTGACTTCACACACCTCCATTCTGTGACTTCACACACCTCCATTCTTTGACTTCACACACCTCCATTCTGACTTCACACACCTCCATTCTATGACTTCACACAGCTCCATTCTGACTTCACACACCTCCATTGTATGACTTCACACACCTCCATTCTGTGACTTCACACACCTCCATTCTATGACTTCACACACCTCCATTCTATGACTTCACACACCTACATTGTGACTTCACACACCTCCATTCTATGAGTTCACACACCTCCATTCTATGACTTCACTCACCTCCATTCTGACCTCACACACCTCCATTCTGATTTCACAAGCCTAAATTCTGTGAATTCACACACCTCCATTCTATGATTTCACACAACTCCATTCTATGACTTCACACACCTCCATTCTATGACTTCACACACCTCCTTTCTGAGTTGACACACCTCCATTATATGACTTCCCACAACTCCAATTTGACTTCACACACCTCCATTCTGTGACTTCACACACCTCCATTCTATGAGTTCACATACTTCCATTCTGACTTCACACACCTCCATTCTGTGACTTCACAAACCTCCTTTCTATGACTTCACACACCTCCACTCTGTGAATGCACACATCTCCACTCTGTGTCTTTATACACCTCCATTCTGCGAATTCATACCCCTCCATTCTGTGCTTTCACACACCTCCATTCTGACTTCACACACCTCCATTCTATGACTTCACAAACCTCCATTTTGACTTCACACACGTCCATTCTGTGCTTCACACACCTCCCTTACGTGAATTCACACACCTCCATTCTATGACTTCACACACCTCCATTCTATGACATCACACACCTCCATTCTATGACTTCACACACTTCCATTCTATGACTTCACACACCTCCAGTCCATGACTTCACAAACCTCCATTCTATGACTTCACACACCTGCACTCTGACTTCACTCACCTCTATTCTATGACTTCATACACCTCCCTTCTATTACTTCATACACCAACATTCTATGACTTCACACACCTCCATTATGTGACTTCACAAATCTCCATTCTGACTTCACACTCCTCCATTCTATGACTTCACATACCTCCATTCTATGACTTCACACATCTCCTGTTTGTTACTTCCCACACTTCCAATGTTTGACTTCACACACCTCCATTCTATGACTTCACTCACCTCCATTCTGACCTCACACACCTCCCTTCTGACTTCACAAACCTAAATTCTGTGAATTCACACACCTCCATTCTATGATTTCACACAACTCCATTCTATGACTTCACACACCTCCATTCTATGACTTCACACTCCTCCTTTCTGAGTTGACACACCTCCATTATATGACTTCACACAACTCCAATTTGACTTCACACACCTCCATTCTATGACTTCACACACCTCCATTCTGTGACGTCACACACCTCAATTCTGTGACTTCACACACCTTCATTCTTACTTCACAAACATACATTCTATGACTTCTCACAACTCCATACTATGACTTCACACACCTCCATTATTTGACTTCACACACCTCCATTCCGTGTTCACACTCCTCAATCCTGTGACTTCACACACCTCCATTTTGACTTCACACACCTCCATTCTATGACTTCACACACCTCCCTTCTATGAATTCGCACACCTCCATTCTTTGACTTCACACACCTAAATTCTGACTTGACACACCTCCATTATGTGACTTCACACACCTCCATTCTGAATTCACACAGCTCCATTCTGTGACTTCACAAAACTCCATTCTATGATTTCACACACCTCCATACTATGACTTCACACAACTGCATCTATGACTTCACACACCTCAATTCTGACTTCACACACCTCTATTCTATGACTTCGCACACTCCATTTTTACATCACACACCTGCATTCTATGACTCCACAGACCTCGAATCTGTGACTTCACTCACCTGCACTCTATGACTTCACACTCTTCCATTCTATGATTTCCCACACCTCCTTTTTATGACTACACCCACCTCCAATCTATGACTACACACCTCCATTCTGACTTCACACACCTGCATTCTGTGACTTCACACACCTCCATTCTATGAGTTCACACACCTCCATTCTGTGACTTTACACACCTTCATTCTTACTTCAGAAACATCCATTCTATGACTTCACAAACCTCCATTCTGTGACTTCACACACCTCCATTCTGAGTTCACACAACTCCATTCGGTGAATTCACACACCTCCATTCTGTGCCTTCACACACCTCCATTCTATGACTTCACACACTTCCATTCTATGACTTCACACACCTCCATTCTGTGACGTCAAACACCTCCATTCTAAGTTAACACACCTCCAAACTGTGACTTCACACACCTCCATTCTGTGACTTCAGACACCTCCATTCTATGACTTCACACACCTCCATTCTGTGACTTCACACACCTCCATTCTATGACTTCACACACCTCCATTCTATGACTTCACACACCTACATTGTGACTTCACACATCTCCATTCTATGAGTTCACACACCTCCATTCTATGACTTCACTCACCTCCATTCTGACCTCACACACCTCCATTCTGACTTCACAAACCTAAATTCTGTGAATTCACACACCTCCATTCTATGATTTCACACAACTCCATTCTATGACTTCACACACCTCCATTCTATGACTTCACACTCCTCCTTTCTGAGTTGACACACCTCCATTATATGACTTCACACAACTCCAATTTGACTTCACACACCTCCATTCTGTGACTTCACACACCTCCATTCTTTGACTTCACACACCTCCATTCTGACTTCACACACCTCCATTCTATGACTTCACACAGCTCCATTCTGACTTCACACACCTCCATTCTATGACTTCACACACCTCCATTCTGTGACTTCACACACCTCCATTCTATGACTTCACACACCTCCATTCTATGACTTCACACACCTACATTGTGACTTCACACACCTCCATTCTATGAGTTCACACACCTCTATTCTATGACTTCACTCACCTCCATTCTGACCTCACACACCTCCATTCTGATTTCACAAGCCTAAATTCTGTGAATTCACACACCTCCATTCTATGATTTCACACAACTCCATTCTATGACTTCACACACCTCCATTCTATGACTTCACACACCTCCTTTCTGAGTTGACACACCTCCATTATATGACTTCCCACAACTCCAATTTGACTTCACACACCTCCATTCTGTGACTTCACACACCTCCATTCTATGAGTTCACATACTTCCATTCTGACTTCACACACCTCCATTCGGTGACTTCACAAACCTCCTTTCTATGACTTCACACACCTCCACTCTGTGAATGCACACATCTCCACTCTGTGTCTTTATACACCTCCATTCTGCGAATTCATACCCCTCCATTCTGTGCTTTCACACACCTCCATTCTGACTTCACACACCTCCATTCTATGACTTCACAAACCTCCATTTTGACTTCACACACGTCCATTCTATGCTTCACACACCTCCCTTACGTGAATTCACACACCTCCATTCTATGACTTCACACACCACCATTCTATGACATCACACACCTCCATTCTATGACTTCACACACTTCCATTCTATGACTTCACACACCTCCAGTCCATGACTTCACAAACCTCCATTCTATGACTTCACACACCTGCACTCTGACTTCACTCACCTCTATTCTATGACTTCATACACCTCCCTTCTATGACTTCATACACCAACATTCTATGACTTCACACACCTCCATTCTGTGACTTCACAAATCTCCATTCTGACTTCACACTCCTCCATTCTATGACTTCACATACCTCCATTCTATGACTTCACACATCTCCTGTTTGTTACTTCCCACACTTCCAATGTTTGACTTCACAAACCTCCATTCCATGATTTCACACACCTCCATTCTAGGAGTTCACACACCTCCATTCTTTGACTTCACACACCTCCATTTTGACTTCGCACACATACAGTCTGTGACTTCACACACCTCCATTTGTGAATTCACACACCACCATTTTGACTTCACACACCTCCATTCTGTGACTTCACACACCTCCATTCTTTGACTTCACACACCTCTATTTTGACTTCACACACTTCCATTCTGTGACTTCATACACCTCCATTCTGTGACTTCACACACCACTATTGTTTGACTTCACACACCTCCATTCTTTGACTTCACACACCTCCATTCCACGACTTCACACACCTCCAAACGATGAGTTCACACACATCCATTCTATGAGTTCACACACCACAATTTTGTCTTCACACACCTCCATTCTATGACTTCACCCACCTTCATTCTTAATTCAGAAACATCCATTTTATGACTTCCCGCAACTCCATTCGGTGACTTCGCAAACCTTCATTCTGTGACTTCACACACCTCCATTCTGAGTTCACATACCTCCATTCGGTGACTTCACACACCTCCTTTCTGACTTCACACACCTCCATTCTATGACTTCACACACCTCCATTCTGTGACGTCACACACCTCAATTCTGTGACTTCACACACCTTCATTCTTACTTCACAAACATATATTCTATGACTTCTCACACCTCCATACTATGACTTCACACACCTCCATTCTTTGACTTCACACACCTAAATTCTGAGTTGACACACCTCCATTCTGTGACTTCACACACCTCCATTCTGACTTCACACAGCTCCATTCTATGACTTCACAAAACTCCATTCTATGACTTCACACACCGCCATTCTGTGACTTCACACACCTCCATTCTATGACTTCACACACTTCCATTGTGACGTCACACACCTCCATTCTATGACTTCACACACCTCCATTCTGAATTCACACAGCTCCATTCTGTGACTTCACAAACTCCATTCTATGATTTCACACACCTCCATACTATGACTTCACACAACTGCATCTATGACTTCACACACCTCAATTCTGACTTCACACACCTCTATTCTATGACTTCGCACACTCCATTTTTACATCACACACCTCCATTCTATGACTTCACAGACCTCGAATCTGTGACTTCACTCACCTGCACTCTATGACTTCACACTCCTCCATTCGATGATTTCCCACACCTCCTTTTTATGACTTCACCCACCTCCAATCTATGACAACACACCTCCATTCTGACTTCACACACCTGCATTCTGTGACTTCACACACCTCCATTCTATGAGTTCACACACCTCCATTCTGTGACTTCACACACCTTCATTCTTACTTCAGAAACATCCATTCTATGACTTCACAAACCTCCATTCTGTGACTTCACACACCTCCATTCTATGACTTCACACACCTCCTTTCTGAGTTGACACACCTCCATTATATGACTTCCCACAACTCCAATTTGACTTCACACACCTCCATTCTGTGACTTCACACACCTCCATTCTATGAGTTCACATACTTCCATTCTGACTTCACACACCTCCATTCGGTGACTTCACAAACCTCCTTTCTATGACTTCACACACCTCCACTCTGTGAATGCACACATCTCCACTCTGTGTCTTTATACACCTCCATTCTGCGAATTCATACCCCTCCATTCTGTGCTTTCACACACCTCCATTCTGACTTCACACACCTCCATTCTATGACTTCACAAACCTCCATTTTGACTTCACACACGTCCATTCTATGCTTCACACACCTCCCTTACGTGAATTCACACACCTCCATTCTATGACTTCACACACCACCATTCTATGACATCACACACCTCCATTCTATGACTTCACACACTTCCATTCTATGACTTCACACACCTCCAGTCCATGACTTCACAAACCTCCATTCTATGACTTCACACACCTGCACTCTGACTTCACTCACCTCTATTCTATGACTTCATACACCTCCCTTCTATGACTTCATACACCAACATTCTATGACTTCACACACCTCCATTCTGTGACTTCACAAATCTCCATTCTGACTTCACACTCCTCCATTCTATGACTTCACACACCTCCATTCCACGACTTCACACACCTCCAAACGATGAGTTCACACACATCCATTCTATGAGTTCACACACCACAATTTTGTCTTCACACACCTCCATTCTATGACTTCACCCACCTTCATTCTTAATTCAGAAACATCCATTTTATGACTTCCCGCAACTCCATTCGGTGACTTCGCAAACCTTCATTCTGTGACTTCACACACCTCCATTCTGAGTTCACATACCTCCATTCGGTGACTTCACACACCTCCTTTCTGACTTCACACACCTCCATTCTATGACTTCACACACCTCCATTCTGTGACGTCACACACCTCAATTCTGTGACTTCACACACCTTCATTCTTACTTCACAAACATATATTCTATGACTTCTCACACCTCCATACTATGACTTCACACACCTCCATTCTTTGACTTCACACACCTAAATTCTGAGTTGACACACCTCCATTCTGTGACTTCACACACCTCCATTCTGACTTCACACAGCTCCATTCTATGACTTCACAAAACTCCATTCTATGACTTCACACACCGCCATTCTGTGACTTCACACACCTCCATTCTATGACTTCACACACTTCCATTGTGACGTCACACACCTCCATTCTATGACTTCACACACCTCCATTCTGAATTCACACAGCTCCATTCTGTGACTTCACAAACTCCATTCTATGATTTCACACACCTCCATACTATGACTTCACACAACTGCATCTATGACTTCACACACCTCAATTCTGACTTCACACACCTCTATTCTATGACTTCGCACACTCCATTTTTACATCACACACCTCCATTCTATGACTTCACAGACCTCGAATCTGTGACTTCACTCACCTGCACTCTATGACTTCACACTCCTCCATTCGATGATTTCCCACACCTCCTTTTTATGACTTCACCCACCTCCAATCTATGACAACACACCTCCATTCTGATTTCACACACCTGCATTCTGTGACTTCACACACCTCCATTCTATGAGTTCACACACCTCCATTCTGTGACTTCACACACCTTCATTCTTACTTCAGAAACATCCATTCTATGATTTCACACAACTCCATTCTATGACTTCACACACCTCCATTCTATGACTTCACACACCTCCTTTCTGAGTTGACACACCTCCATTATATGACTTCCCACAACTCCAATTTGACTTCACACACCTCCATTCTGTGACTTCACACACCTCCATTCTATGAGTTCACATACTTCCATTCTGACTTCACACACCTCCATTCGGTGACTTCACAAACCTCCTTTCTATGACTTCACACACCTCCACTCTGTGAATGCACACATCTCCACTCTGTGTCTTTATACACCTCCATTCTGCGAATTCATACCCCTCCATTCTGTGCTTTCACACACCTCCATTCTGACTTCACACACCTCCATTCTATGACTTCACAAACCTCCATTTTGACTTCACACACGTCCATTCTATGCTTCACACACCTCCCTTACGTGAATTCACACACCTCCATTCTATGACTTCACACACCACCATTCTATGACATCACACACCTCCATTCTATGACTTCACACACTTCCATTCTATGACTTCACACACCTCCAGTCCATGACTTCACAAACCTCCATTCTATGACTT
This sequence comes from Megascapheus bottae, assembly GCA_024803745.1. Taxonomy (NCBI): domain Eukaryota; kingdom Metazoa; phylum Chordata; class Mammalia; order Rodentia; family Geomyidae; genus Megascapheus; species Megascapheus bottae. Next base: position 84,330 of record JANJXV010001021.1, on the reverse strand, counting down.
CACACACCTGCACTCTGACTTCACTCACCTCTATTCTATGACTTCATACACCTCCCTTCTATGACTTCATACACCAACATTCTATGACTTCACACACCTCCATTCTGTGACTTCACAAATCTCCATTCTGACTTCACACTCCTCCATTCTATGACTTCACATACCTCCATTCTATGACTTCACACATCTCCTGTTTGTTACTTCCCACACTTCCAATGTTTGACTTCACAAACCTCCATTCCATGATTTCACACACCTCCATTCTAGGAGTTCACACACCTCCATTCTTTGACTTCACACACCTCCATTTTGACTTCGCACACATACAGTCTGTGACTTCACACACCTCCATTTGTGAATTCACACACCACCATTTTGACTTCACACACCTCCATTCTGTGACTTCACACACCTCCATTCTTTGACTTCACACACCTCTATTTTGACTTCACACACTTCCATTCTGTGACTTCATACACCTCCATTCTGTGACTTCACACACCACTATTGTTTGACTTCACACACCTCCATTCTTTGACTTCACACACCTCCATTCCACGACTTCACACACCTCCAAACGATGAGTTCACACACATCCATTCTATGAGTTCACACACCACAATTTTGTCTTCACACACCTCCATTCTATGACTTCACCCACCTTCATTCTTAATTCAGAAACATCCATTTTATGACTTCCCGCAACTCCATTCGGTGACTTCGCAAACCTTCATTCTGTGACTTCACACACCTCCATTCTGAGTTCACATACCTCCATTCGGTGACTTCACACACCTCCTTTCTGACTTCACACACCTCCATTCTATGACTTCACACACCTCCATTCTGTGACGTCACACACCTCAATTCTGTGACTTCACACACCTTCATTCTTACTTCACAAACATATATTCTATGACTTCTCACACCTCCATACTATGACTTCACACACCTCCATTCTTTGACTTCACACACCTAAATTCTGAGTTGACACACCTCCATTCTGTGACTTCACACACCTCCATTCTGACTTCACACAGCTCCATTCTATGACTTCACAAAACTCCATTCTATGACTTCACACACCGCCATTCTGTGACTTCACACACCTCCATTCTATGACTTCACACACTTCCATTGTGACGTCACACACCTCCATTCTATGACTTCACACACCTCCATTCTGAATTCACACAGCTCCATTCTGTGACTTCACAAACTCCATTCTATGATTTCACACACCTCCATACTATGACTTCACACAACTGCATCTATGACTTCACACACCTCAATTCTGACTTCACACACCTCTATTCTATGACTTCGCACACTCCATTTTTACATCACACACCTCCATTCTATGACTTCACAGACCTCGAATCTGTGACTTCACTCACCTGCACTCTATGACTTCACACTCCTCCATTCGATGATTTCCCACACCTCCTTTTTATGACTTCACCCACCTCCAATCTATGACAACACACCTCCATTCTGACTTCACACACCTGCATTCTGTGACTTCACACACCTCCATTCTATGAGTTCACACACCTCCATTCTGTGACTTCACACACCTTCATTCTTACTTCAGAAACATCCATTCTATGACTTCACAAACCTCCATTCTGTGACTTCACACACCTCCATTCTGAGTTCACACAACTCCATTCGGTGACTTCACACACCTCCATTCTATGACTTCACACACCTCCATTCTATGACTTCACACACCTACATTGTGACTTCACACACCTCCATTCTATGATTTCACACACCTCCATTCTATGACTTCACAGACCTCGAATCTGTGACTTCACTCACCTGCACTCTATGACTTCACACTCCTCCATTCGATGATTTCCCACACCTCCTTTTTATGACTTCACCCACCTCCAATCTATGACTACACACCTCCATTCTGACTTCCCGCACCTGCATTCTGTGACTTCACACACCTCCATTCTCTGAGTTCACACACCTCCATTCTGTGACTTCACACACCTTCATTCTTACTTCAGAAACATCCATTCTATGACTTCACAAACCTCCATTCTGTGACTTCACACACCTCCATTCTGAGTTCACACAACTCCATTCGGTGACTTCACACACCTCCATTCTATGACTTCACACACCTCCATTCTATGACTTCACACACCTACATTGTGACTTCACACACCTCCATGCTATGATTTCACACACCTCCATTCTGTGACTTCACACACCTCCATTCTATGACTTCACACACCTCCATTCTATGACTTCACACACCTACATTGTGACTTCACACACCTGCATTCTATGAGTTCAAACACCTCCATTCTGGGACTTCACACACCTCCATTCTATGATTTCACACACCTCCATTCTGTGACTTCAGACACCTCCATTCTATGACTTCACACACCTTCATTCTGTGACTTCACACACCTCCATTCTATGACTTCACACACCTCCATTCTATGACTTCACACACCTACATTGTGACTTCACACACCTCCATTCTATGAGTTCACACACCTCCATTGTATGACTTCACTCACCTCCATTCTGACCTCACACACCTCCATTATGACTTCACAAACCTAAATTCTGTGAATTCACACACCTCCATTCTATGATTTCACACAACTCCATTCTATGACTTCACACACCTCCAGTCTATGACTTCACACACCTCCTTTCTGAGTTGACACACCTCCATTATATGACTTCACACAACTCCAAGTTGACTTCACACACCTCCATTCTGTGACTTCACACACTTCCATTCTATGAGTTCACACACTTCCATTCTATGAATTCACACACCTCCATTCTATGACTTTACACAACTCCATTCTGACTTCACACTCCTCCATTCTATGACTTCACACACCTCCATTCTGTGACTTCACACACCTCCATTCTATGACTTCACACACCTCCATTCTATCACTTCACACACCTACATTGTGACTTCACACACCTCCATTCTATGAGTTCACACACCTCCATTCTATGACTTCACTCACCTCCATTCTGACCTCACACACCTCCATTCTGATTTCACAAACCTAAATTCTGTGAATTCACACACCTCCATTCTATGTTTTCACACAACTCCATTCTATGACTTCACACACCTCCATTCTATGACTTCACACACCTCCTTTCTGAGTTGACACACCTCCATTATATGACTTCACACAACTCGGATTTGAGTTCACACACCTCCATTCTGCGACTTCAGACACCTCCATTCTATGAGTTCACATACCTTCATTCTGACTTCACACACCTCCATTCTGTGACTTCACAAACCTCCTTTCTATGACTTCACACACCTCCACTCTGTGAATGCACACATCTCCACTCTGTGTCTTTACACACCAGATTCTGCGAATTCATACCCCTCCATTCTGTGATTTCACACACCTCCATTCTATGACTTCACACACCTCCATTCTATGGACTTCACAAGCCTCCATTTTGACTTCACACACGTCCATTCTGTGCGTTCACACTCCTCCCTTACGGGAATTCACACACCTCCATTCTATGACTTCACACACCTCCATTCTATGACATCACACACCTCCATTCTATGACTTCACACACTTCCATTCTATGATTTCACACACCTCCAGTCCATTACTTCACAAACCTCAATTCTATGACTTCACACACCTGCACTGTGACTTCACACACCTCCATTCTATGACTTCATACACCTCCCTTCTATGACTTCATACACCAACATTCTATGCCTTCACACACCTCCATTCTATGACTTCACACATCTCCTTTTTGTAACTTCCCACACTTCCAATGTTTGACTTTACAAACTTCCATTCCATGATTTCACACACCTCTATTCTATGAGTTCACACACCTCCATTCTTTGACTTCACACACCTCCATTTTGACTTCACACACCTACATTCTCTGACTTCACACACCTCCATTTGTGAATTCACACACCACCATTTTGACTTCACACACCTCCATTCTGTGACTTCACACACCTCCATTCTATGACTTCACACACCTACATTGTGACTTCACACACCTCCATTCTATGACTTCACTCACCTCCATTCTGACCTCACACACCTCCATTCTGATTTCACAAACCTAAATTCTGTGAATTCACACACCTCCATTCTATGTTTTCACACAACTCCATTCTATGACTTCACACACCTCCATTCTATGACTTCACACACCTCCTTTCTGAGTTGACACACCTCCATTATATGACTTCACACAACTCGGATTTGAGTTCACACACCTCCATTCTGCGACTTCAGACACCTCCATTCTATGAGTTCACATACCTCCATTCTGACTTCACACACCTCCATTCTGTGACTTCACAAACCTCCTTTCTATGACTTCACACACCTCCACTCTGTGAATGCACACATCTCCACTCTGTGTCTTTACACACCAGATTCTGCGAATTCATACCCCTCCATTCTGTGATTTCACACACCTCCATTCTATGACTTCACACACCTCCATTCTATGGACTTCACAAGCCTCCATTTTGACTTCACACACGTCCATTCTGTGCGTTCACACTCCTCCCTTACGTGAATTCACACACCTCCATTCTATGACTTCACACACCTCCATTCTATGACATCACACACCTCCATTCTATGACTTCACACACTTCCATTCTATGACTTCACACACCTCCAGTCCATTACTTCACAAACCTCAATTCTATGACTTCACACACCTGCACTGTGACTTCACACACCTCCATTCTATGACTTCATACACCTCCCTTCTATGACTTCATACACCAACATTCTATGCCTTCACACACCTCCATTCTATGACTTCACACATCTCCTTTTTGTAACTTCCCACACTTCCAATGTTTGACTTTACAAACCTCCATTCCATGATTTCACACACCTCCATTCTATGAGTTCACACACCTCCATTCTTTGACTTCACACACCTCCATTTTGACTTCACACACCTACATTCTCTGACTTCACACACCTCCATTTGTGAATTCACACACCACCATTTTGACTTCACACACCTCCATTCTGTGACTTCACACACCTCCATTCTATGACTTCACACACCTACATTGTGACTTCACACACCTCCATTCTATGACTTCACTCACCTCCATTCTGACCTCACACACCTCCATTCTGATTTCACAAACCTAAATTCTGTGAATTCACACACCTCCATTCTATGTTTTCACACAACTCCATTCTATGACTTCACACACCTCCATTCTATGACTTCACACACCTCCTTTCTGAGTTGACACACCTCCATTATATGACTTCACACAACTCGGATTTGAGTTCACACACCTCCATTCTGCGACTTCAGACACCTCCATTCTATGAGTTCACATACCTCCATTCTGACTTCACACACCTCCATTCTGTGACTTCACAAACCTCCTTTCTATGACTTCACACACCTCCACTCTGTGAATGCACACATCTCCACTCTGTGTCTTTACACACCAGATTCTGCGAATTCATACCCCTCCATTCTGTGATTTCACACACCTCCATTCTATGACTTCACACACCTCCATTCTATGGACTTCACAAGCCTCCATTTTGACTTCACACACGTCCATTCTGTGCGTTCACACTCCTCCCTTACGTGAATTCACACACCTCCATTCTATGACTTCACACACCTCCATTCTATGACATCACACACCTCCATTCTATGACTTCACACACTTCCATTCTATGACTTCACACACCTCCAGTCCATTACTTCACAAACCTCAATTCTATGACTTCACACACCTGCACTGTGACTTCACACACCTCCATTCTATGACTTCATACACCTCCCTTCTATGACTTCATACACCAACATTCTATGCCTTCACACACCTCCATTCTATGACTTCACACATCTCCTTTTTGTAACTTCCCACACTTCCAATGTTTGACTTTACAAACCTCCATTCCATGATTTCACACACCTCCATTCTATGAGTTCACACACCTCCATTCTTTGACTTCACACACCTCCATTTTGACTTCACACACCTACATTCTCTGACTTCACACACCTCCATTTGTGAATTCACACACCACCATTTTGACTTCACACACCTCCATTCTGTGACTTCACACACCTCCATTCTTTGACTTCACACACCTCTATTTTGACTTCACACACTTCCATTCTGTGACTTCACACACCTCCACTCGGTGACTTCACACACCAGTATTGTTTGACTTCACACACCTCCATTTTATGACTTCACACACTTCCATTGTGACGTCACACCTCCATTCTATGAGTTCACACACCTCCATTCTATGACTTCACACACCTCCATTCTGACTTCACAAACCTCTATTCTATGACTTCACATACCTACATTCTGACTTCACACACCTCCATTCTGTGACTTCACAGACCTCGAATCTGTGACTTCACTCACCTCCACTCTATGACTTCACACTTCTCCATTCTATGACTTCCCACACCTAATTTCTATGACTTCACCCACCCCCATTGTATGATTTCACACCTCCATTCTGACTTCACACACCTCCATTCTATGATTTCACACACCTCCATTCTCTGACTTCACACACCTCCATTCTATGACTTCACACACCTCCATTCTGTGACTTCACACACCTCCATTCTATGACTTCACACACCTCCATTCTATGACTTGACACACCTACATTGTCACTTCACATACCTCCATTCTATGAGTTCACACACCTCCATTCTATGACTTCACTCACCTCCATTCTGTGACTTCACACAGCACTATTGTTTGACTTCACACACCTCCAATCTTTGACTTCACACACCTCCATTCCACGACTTCACACACCTCCATTCGATGAGTTCACACACATCCATTCTATGAGTTCACACACCACAATTTTGTCTTCACACACCTCCACTCTATGACTTCACCCACCTTCATTCTTAATTCAGAAACATCCATTTTATGACTTCCCGCAACTCCATTCTGTGACTTCGCAAACTTTCATTCTGTGACTTCACACACCTCCATTCTGAGTTCACATACCTCCATTCGGTGACTTCACACACCTCCATTCTGACTTCACACACCTCCATTCTATGACTTCACACACCTCCATTCTGTGACGTCACACACCTCAATTCTGTGACTTCACACACCTTCATTCTTACTTCACAAACATACATTCTATGACTTCTCACACCTCCATACTATGACTTCACACACCTCCATTATTTGACTTCACACACCTCCATTCTGTGTTCACACACCTCAATCCTGTGACTTCACACACCTCCATTTTGACTTCACACACCTCCATTCTATGACTTCACACACCTCCCTTCTATGAATTCGCACACCTCCATTCTTTGACTTCACACACCTAAATTCTGACTTGACACACCTCCATTATGTGACTTCACACACCTCCATTCTAAATTCACACAGCTCCATTCTGTGACTTCACAAAACTCCATTCTATGATTTCACACACCTCCATACTATGACTTCACACAACTCCATCTATGACTTCACACACCTCAATTCTGACTTCACACACCTCTATTCTATGACTTCGCACACTCCATTTTTACATCACACAACTCCATTCTATGACTCCACAGACCTCGAATCTGTGACTTCACTCACCTGCACTCTATGACTTCACACTCTTCCATTCTATGATTTCCCACACTTCCTTTTTATGACTACACCCACCTCCAATCTATGACTACACACCTCCATTCTGACTTCACACACCTGCATTCTGTGACTTCACACACCTCCATTCTATGAGTTCACACACCTCCATTCTGTGACTTCACACACCTCCATTCTGAGTTCACACAACTCGATTCGGTGACTTCACACACCTCCATTCTGTGCCTTCACACACCTCCATTCTATGACTTCACACACTTCCATTCTATGACTTCACACACCTCCATTCTGTGACGTCAAACACCTCCATTCAAAGTTAACACACCTCCAAACTGTGACTTCACACACCTCCATTCTGTGACTTCACACACCTCCATTCTATGAATTCACACAGATCCATTCTATGACTTCACACACCTCCATTCTTTGACTTTACACACCTCCATTCTGAGTTCACACACCTCCATTCTGTTACTTCCCACACCTCCATTCTGTGACTTTACACACCTCCATTCTGAGTTCACACACCTCCATTCTGTTACTTCCCACACCTCCATTCTGTGACTTCACACACTTCCGTTCTATGACTTCACACACCTCCCTTCTATGACTTCACACACCTCCATTCTATGACTTCACACACCTCCATTCTATGACTTCACACACCTCCATTCTATGACTTCACACACCTCCAATATATGACTACAAACACCTGAATTCTGTGACTTCACACACCTCCATTCTATGACTTCATACCCGTCAATTCTGTGACTTCACACACCTCAGTTCTCTGACTTCACACGCGTTCATTCTATGACTTCACCCACCTCCATTCTATGACTTCACACACCTCCAATTTGACTTTACATACCTCCATTCTATGACTTCACAAACCTCCATTCTCTTACTTCACACACCTCCATTCTGTGATTTCACAAACCTCCATTCTGTGATTTCACACACCTCCATTTTATGACGTCACACACCTCAATTTTGACTTCACTCACCTCCATTATGTGACTTCACACTCCTCCCTTCGGTGACTTCACACACCTCCATTCTATGACTTCACACATCTACATTCTATGACTTCACACACCTCCATTCTATGACTTCACACACTTCCATTCTATGATTTCACATACCTCCATGCTATCATTTCACACACCTCCATTCTGTGACTTCACACACCTCCATTCTGAGTTCACATACCTCCATTCTGTGACTCAACACACCTCCATTCTGACTTCACACACCTCCATTTTGACTTCACACACCTCATTTCTTGACTTCACACACCTCCATGCTGACTTCACACACCTCCATTCTATGACTTCACACAGCTCTATTCTATGACTTCACACACCTCCATTCTGAGTTCACACACTTCCATTCTGTGACTTCACACACCTCCATTCTGACTTTACACATCTCCATTGTATGACTTCACACACCTCCATTCTGTGACTTCACACACCTCCATTCTATGACTTCACACACCTTCATTGTTACTTCAGAAACATCCATTCTATGACTTCGCCCACCTCCATTATGTGACTTCACACACCTCCATTCTGTGACTTCACAGACCTCCGTTCTGTGACCTCACACACCTTCATTTTGAGGTCACACACCTCCATTCCGTGACTTCACACACCTCCATTCTGACTTCACACACCTCCATTCTATGACTTCACACACTTCCTTTCTGTGACTTCACACACCTCCATTCTGTGACTTCACACACCTCCATTCTATGACTTCACACACCTCCATTCTGTGACTTAACACACCTCCATTCTGTGACTTCACACACCTCAATTCTATGACTTCACACACCTCCATTCTGTGACTTCACACACCTCCATTCTGTGACTTCACACACCTCCATTCTGGGTTCACACACCTCCAATCTGTGACTTCACACACCTCCATTCTATGATTTCACACACTTCCATTCTATGACTTCACACACCTAGATTCTATGACTTCACACACCTCATTTTTGAGTTGACACACCTCCATTCTATGACTTCGCACACCTCCATTGTGACTTCACACACCTCCATTCTATGAGTTCACACACCTCCATTCTGACTTCACACACCTCCATTCTATGACTTCACACAGCTAAATTCTGACTTCACTCCTCCATTTGTGACTTCACACTCCACAATTTTGACTTAACACACCTCCATTCTGTGACTTCACACACCTCCATTCTGTGACTTCACACACATCCATTTTCACTTCACACACTTCCATTCTTTGACTTCACACACCTCCATTCTGTGACTTCACACACCTCCATTCTATGAGATTACACACCTCCTTTCTGTGACTTCACACACCTCCATTGTGAGTTCACACACCTGCATTCTGTCACTTCACACACCTCCATTCTGTCACTTCACACACCTCCATTCTGTGACTTCACTCACCTCCATTTTTTGAATTCACATACCTCCATTCTTTGACGTCACACACCTCCATTCTATGAGTTCACACACCTCCATTCTATGAGTTCACACACCACCATTTTGACTTCACACACCTCCATTCTATGACTTCACACACCTTGATTCTTACTTCAGATACATCCATTCTATGACTTCACACACCTCCATTCTGTGACTTCACACACCTCCATTCTGAGTTCACAGACCCCCATTCTGTGACTTCACACACCTTCAATCTGTGACTTGACACACCTCCATTCTATTACTTCACACACCTCCATTCTATGACTTCACAAACCTCCAATATATGACTTCACACACCTCCATTCTGTGACTTCACACACCTCCATTCTATGACTTCACACACCTCCATTCTGTGACTTCACACATCTACATTGTGACTTCACAGACCTCCATTCCATGAGTTCACACAAATGCATTGTGAATTCACACACTTCCATTCTATGACTTCACACACCTCCATTCTGACTTCACACACCTCCATTCTGACTTCACACACCTCAATTCTGTGACTTCACACAACTCCATTCTATGATTTCACACCCCTCCATTCTATGACTTCACACACCTCCATTCTGTGACTTCACACATCTCCTTTCTGAGTTGACACACCTCCATTCTATGACTTCACACACCGCCATTCTGACTTCACTCACCTCCATTCTATGACTTCACACAGCACCATTCTGACTTCACACAGCTCCATTCTATGACTTTGCACACATCTATTCTGACTTCACACACCTCCATTCTGTGACTTCACACACCTCCATTCTTTGACTTCACACACCTCCATTCTATAACTTAACACACCTATATTGTGACTTCGCACACTTCCATTTTGACTTCACACGCCTCAGTTCTGTGCCTTCACACACCTCCATTCTATGATTTCACACACTTCCATTCTATGACTTCACACACCTAGATTCTATGACTTCACACACCTCATTTCTGAGTTGACACACCACCATTCTGTGATTTCACACACCTCCAATCTGACTTCACACACCTCCATTCTATGACTTCACACACCTCCATTGTGACGTCACACACCTCCATTCTATGAGTTCACACACCTCCATTCTGACTTCACACACCTCCATTCTATGACTTCACACAGCTAAATTCTGACTTCACACCTCCATTCGTGACTTCACACTCCCCAATTTTGACTTCACACACCTCCATTCTGTGACTTCACACACATGCATTTTGACTTCACACACTTCCATTCTATGACTTCACAAACCTCCATTCTGTGACTTCACACACCTCCATTCCATGACTTCACACACCTCCATTCTATGAGATTACACACCACTAATCTATGAGTTCACACACCTACATTGTGACTTCACACACCTCCATTCTATGACTTCACACACCATCATTATTAGTTCAGAATCATCCATTCTATGACTTCACACACCTCCATTCTAGGACTTCACAAAACTCGATTCTGTGACCTCACACACCTTCATTTTGAGGTCACACACCGCCATTCTGTGACTTCACACACCCCCATTCTGACTTCACACACCTCCATTCTATGACTTCACACACTTCCTTTCTGTGACTTCACACACCTCCATTCTGTGACTTCACACCCCTCCATTCTGTGACTTCACACACCTCCATTCTATGACTTCACACAGCTCCATTCTGTGACTTAACACACATCCATTCTGTGACTTCATACACCTCATTTCTATGATTTCACACACCTCCATTCTGTGACTTCACAGCCCTCCATTCTGGGTTCACACACCTCCAATCTGTGACTTCACACCCCTCCATTCTGTGACTTCACACACCTCCATTCTATGACTTCCCACAACTCCATTCTATGACTTCACACACGTCCATTCTATGATTTTACACACCTCCATTCTGTGTCTTCACACACCTCCATTCTATGACTTCACACACCTCCATTCTATAACTTAACACACCTACATTGTGACTTCACACCTCCATTCTATGAGTTCACACACATGCATTGTGACTTCACATACCTCCATTCTATGACTTCACCCACCAACATTCTGACTTCACACACCTCCATTTTGACTTCACACGCCTCAGTTCTGTGACTTCACACACCTCCATTCTATGATTTCACACACTTCCATTCTATGACTTCACACACCTAGATTCTATGACTTCACACAGCTCCATTCTGACTTCACACAGCTCCATTCTATGACTTCGCACACATCTATTCTGACTTCACACACCTCCATTCTGTGACTTCACACACCTCCATTCTGACTTCACACACCTCCATTCTATGACTTCACACACTTCCTTTCTGTGACTTCACACACCTCCATTCTGTGACTTCACACACCTCCATTCTATGACTTCACACACCTCCATTCTGTGACTTAACACACCTCCATTCTGTGACTTCACACACCTCCATTCTATGACTTCATACACCTCCATTCTGTGACTTCACACACCTCCATTCTGTGACTTCACAAACCTCCATTCTGGTTTCACACACCTCCAATCTGTGACTTCACACACCTCCATTCTGTGACTTCATACACCTCCATTCTATGACTTTACTCACCTCCATTCTATGACTTCACACACGTCCAGTCTATGATTTTACACACCTCCATTCTGTGACTTCACACACCTCCATTCTATAACTTCACACACCTCCATTTTGTGACTTCACACACATCCATTCTATGACTTCACACACCTCCATTCTATGACATCACACACCTCCATTCTATGACTTCACACATCTCCATTCTGTGACTTCACACACCACCATTCTATCATTTCATACACCTCCATTCTGTGACTTCACACACCTCCATTCTATAACTTAACACACCTATATTGTGACTTCACAAACCCCCATTCTATGAGTTCACACACGTACATTGTGACTGCACACACCTCCATTCTATGACTTCACACACCTTCATTATTACTTCAGAATCATCCATTCTATGACTTCACACACCTCCATTCTAAGACTTCACAAACCTCCGTTCTGTGACCTCACACACCTTCATTTTGAGGTCACACACCTCCATTCTGTGACTTCACACACCTCCATTCTGAGTTCACACACCTCCATTCCGGTACTTAACACACATCCATTCTGTGACTTCATACACCTCAATTCTATGACTTCACACACCTCCATGCTGTGACTTCACACACCTCCATTCTGGGTTCACACACCTCCAATCTGTGACTTCACACCCCTCCATTCTGTGACTTCACACACCTCCATTCTATGACTTCACACACCTCCATTCTATGACTTCACACACGTACATTCTATGATTTTACACACCTCCATTCTGTGACTTCACATACCTCCATTCCATGACTTCACACACCTCCATTCTATGACTTCACACACCTCCATTCTGTGACTTCACACACCTCCATTCTATGATTTCACACTCCTCCATTCTGTGACTCCACACACCTCCATTCTATGACGTCACACACCTCCATTCTATAACCTAACACACCTACATTGTGACTTCACACCTCCATTCTATGAGTTCACACACCTGCATTGTGACTTCACACACCTTCATTTTGACTTCACACACCTCAGTTCTGTGACTTCACACACCTCCATTCTATGATTTCACACACTTCCATTCTATGACTTCACACACCTAGATTCTATGACTTCACACACCTCATTTTTGAGTTGACACACGTCCATTTTATGACTTCACACACCTCCATTGTGACTTCACACACCTCCATTCTATGAGTTCACACACCTCCATTCTGACTTCACACACCTCCATTCTATGACTTCACACAGCTAAATGCTGACTTCACTCCTCCATTTGTGACTTCACACTCCAAAATTTTGACTTAACACACCTCCATTCTGTGACTTCACACACCTCCATTCTATGACTTCACACACATCCATTTTCACTTCACACACTTCCATTCTTTGACTTCACACACCTCCATTCTGTGACTTCACACACCTCCATTCCATGACTTCACACACCTCCATTCTATGAGATTACACACCTCCTTTCTGTGACTTCACACACCTCCATTGTGAGTTCACACACCTGCATTCTGTCACTTCACACACCTCCATTCTGTCACTTCACACACCTCCATTCTGTGACTTCACTCACCTCCATTTTTTGAATTCACATACCTCCATTCTTTGACGTCACACACCTCCATTCTATGAGTTCACACACCTCCATTCTATGAGTTCACACACCACCATTTTGACTTCACACACCTCCATTCCATGACTTCACACACCTTCATTCTTACTTCAGATACATCCATTCTATGACTTCACACACCTCCATTCTGTGACTTCACACACCTCCATTCTGAGTTCACAGACCCCCATTCTGTGACTTCACACACCTTCAATCTGTGACTTGACACACCTCCATTCTATTACTTCACACACCTCCATTCTATGACTTCACAAACCTCCAATATATGACTTCACACACCTCCATTCTGTGACTTCACACACCTCCATTCTATGACTTCGCACACCTCCATTCTGTGACTTCACACATCTACATTGTGACTTCACAGACCTCCATTCCATGAGTTCACACAAATGCATTGTGAATTCACACACTTCCATTCTATGACTTCACACACCTCCATTCTGACTTCACACACCTCCATTCTGACTTCACACACCTCAATTCTGTGACTTCACACAACTCCATTCTATGATTTGACACCCCTCCATTCTATGACTTCACACACCTCCATTCTGTGACTTCACACATCTCCTTTCTGAGTTGACACACCTCCATTCTATGACTTCACACACCGCCATTCTGACTTCACTCACCTCCATTCTATGACTTCACACAGCTCCATTCTGACTTCACACAGCTCCATTCTATGACTTTGCACACATCTATTCTGACTTCACACACCTCCATTTTGTGACTTCACACACCTCCATTCTTTGACTTCACACACCTCCATTCTATAACTTAACACACCTATATTGTGACTTCGCACACTTCCATTTTGACTTCACACGCCTCAGTTCTGTGCCTTCACACACCTCCATTCTATGATTTCACAAACTTCCATTCTATGACTTCACACACCTAGATTCTATGACTTCACACACCTCATTTCTGAGTTGACACACCTCCATTCTGTGATTTCACACACCTCCAATCTGACTTCACACACCTCCATTCTATGACTTCACACACCTCCATTGTGACGTCACACACCTCCATTCTATGAGTTCACACACCTCCATTCTGACTTCACACACCTCCATTCTATGACTTCACACAGCTAAATTCTGACTTCACACCTCCATTTGTGACTTCACACTCCACAATTTTGACTTCACACACCTCCATTCTGTGACTTCACACACCTCCATTCTGTGACTTCACACACATGCATTTTGACTTCACACACTTCCATTCTATGACTTCACAAACCTCCATTCTGTGACTTCACACACCTCCATTCCATGACTTCACACACCTCCATTCTATGAGATTACACACCACCAATCTATGAGTTCACACACCTACATTGTGACTTCACACACCTCCATTCTATGACTTCACACACCATCATTATTCGTTCAGAATCATCCATTCTATGACTTCACACACCTCCATTCTAGGACTTCACAAAACTCCGTTCTGTGACCTCACACACCTTCATTTTGAGGTCATACACCTCCATTCTGTGACTTCACACACCCCCATTCTGACTTCACACACCTCCATTCTATGACTTCACACACTTCCTTTCTGTGACTTCACACACCTCCATTCTGTGACTTCACACACCTCCATTCTGTGACTTCACACACCTCCATTCTATGACTTCACACAGCTCCATTCTGTGACTTAACACACATCCATTCTGTGACTTCATACACCTCATTTCTATGATTTCACACACCTCCATTCTGTGACTTCACAGCCCTCCATTCTGGGTTCACACACCTCCAATCTGTGACTTCACACCCCTCCATTCTGTGACTTCACACACCTCCATTCTGTGACTTCCCACAACTCCATTCTATGACTTCACACACGTCCATTCTATGATTTTACACACCTCCATTCTGTGTCTTCACACACCTCCATTCTATGACTTCACACACCTCCATTCTATAACTTAACACACCCACATTGTGACTTCACACCTCCATTCTATGAGTTCACACACATGCATTGTGACTTCACACACCTCCATTCTATGACTTCACCCACCAACATTCTGACTTCACACACCTCCATTTTGACTTCACACGCCTCAGTTTTGTGACTTCACACACCTCCATTCTATGATTTCACACACTTCCATTCTATGACTTCACACACCTAGATTCTATGACTTCACACACCTCATTTCTGAGTTGACACACCTTTGTTCTGTGATTTCACACACCTCCAATCAGACTTCACACACCACCATTCTATGACTTCACACACCTCCATTGTGAGTTCACACACCTCCATTCTATGAGTTCACACACCTCCATTCTGACTTCACACACCTCCATTCTATGACTTCACACAGCTCCAGTCTGACTTCACACAGCTCCATTCTATGACTTCGCCCACATCTATTCTGACTTCACACACCTCCATTCTGTGACTTCACACACCTCCATTCTGTGACTTCACACACCTCCATTCTGTGACTTCACACACATCCATTTTGACTTCACACACTTCCGTTCTTTGACTTCACACACCTCCATTCTGTGACTTCACACACCTCCATTCCATGATTTCACACACCTCCATTCTATGAGATTACAGACCACCATTCTATGAGTTCACACACCTACATTGTGACTTCACACAACTCCATTCTATGACTTCACACACCTTCTTTTTTTCATCAGAATCATCCATTCTATGACTTCACACACCTCCATTCTATGATTTCACAAAAGTCGATTCTGTGACTTCACACATCTCCATTCTGACTTCACACACCTCCATTCTATTACTTCACACACTTCCATTCTATGACTTCACACACCTCCATTCTGTGACTTCACACACCTCCATTGTGAATTCACACACCTGCATTCTGTCACTTCACACACCTCCATTCTGTGATTTCACACACCTCCATTCTGTGACTTCACTCACCTCCATTTTTTGAATTCACATACCTCCATTCTTTGACTTCGCACACCTCCATTCCATGACTTCACACACCTCCATTCCATGAGTTCACACACCTCCATTCTATGAGTTCACACACCACCATTTTGACTTCACACACCTCCATTCTATGAGTTCACACACCTTCATTCTTACTTCAGAAACATCCATTCTTTGACTTCACACACCTCCATTCTGTGACTTCACACACCTCCATTCTGAGTTCACAGACCCCCATACTGTGACTTCACACACCTTCAATCTGTGACTTGACACACCTCCATTCTATTACTTCACACACCTCCATTCTATGACTTCACAAACCTCCAATATATGACTTCACACACCTCCATTCTGTGACTTCACACACCTCCATTCTATGACTTCACACACCTCCATTTTGTGACTTCACACACCTACATTGTGACTTCACACACCTCCATTCTGACTTCACACACCTCAATTCTGTGACTTCACACACCTCCATTCTATGATTTCACACACCTCCATTCCATGACTTCACACACCTCCATTCTATGACTTCACACACCTCCTTTCTGAGTTGACACACCTCCATTCTATGACTTCACACACCTCCAATCTGACGTCACACACCTCCATTCTATGACTTCACACACCTCCATTCTGTGACTTCAAAAACCTCCATTCTATGACTTCACACACCTCCATTGTGACTTCACACACCATCATTCTATGAGTTCACACACCGCCATTCTGACTTCACTCACCTCCATTCTGTGACTTCACACACCTCCATTCTGACTTCACACAGCTCCATCCTATGACTTCGCACACATCTATTCTGACTTCACACACCTCCATTCTGTGACTTCACACACCTCCATTCTATGACTTCACACACCTCCATTCTATGACTTCACACACCTACATTGTGATTTCACACATCTCCATTCTATGAGTTCACACACCTCCATTCTATGACTTCACTCACCTCCATTCTGACCTCACACACCTCCATTCTGACTTCACAAACCTAAATTCTGTGAATTCACACACCTCCATTCTATGATTTCACACAACTCCATTCTATGACTTCAAACACCTCCATTCTATGACTTCACACTCCTCCTTTCTGAGTTGACACACCTCCATTATATGACTTCACACAACTCCAATTTGACTTCACACACCTCCATTCTGTGACTTCACACACCTCCATTCTTTGACTTCACACACCTCCATTCTGACTTCACACACCTCCATTCTATGACTTCACACAGCTCCATTCTGACTTCACACACCTCCATTCTATGACTTCACACACCTCCATTCTGTGACTTCACACACCTCCATTCTATGACTTCACACACCTCCATTCTATGACTTCACACACCTCCATTCTATGACTTCACACACCTCCATTCTATGAGTTCACACACCTCCATTCTATGACTTCACTCACCTCCATTCTGACCTCACACACCTCCATTCAGATTTCACAAACCTAAATTCTGTGAATTCACACACCTACATTCTATGATTTCACACAACTCCTGTCTATGACTTCACACACCTCCATTCTATGACTTCACACACCTCCTTTCTGAGTTGACACACCTCCATTATATGACTTCACACAACTCCAATTTGACTTCACACACCTCCATTCTGTGACTTCACACACCTCCATTCTATGAGTTCACATACTTCCATTCTGACTTCACACACCTCCATTCTGTGACTTCACAAACCTCCTTTCTATGACTTCACACACCTCCACTCTGTGAATGCACACATCTCCACTCTGTGTCTTTATACACCTCCATTCTGCGAATTCATACCCCTCCATTCTGTGCTTTCACACACCTCCATTCTGACTTCACACACCTCCATTCTATGACTTCACAAACCTCCATTTTGACTTCACACACGTCCATTCTGTGCCTTCACACACCTCCCTTACGTGAATTCACACACCTCCATTCTATGACTTCACACACCTCCATTCTATGACATCACACACCTCCATTCTATGACTTCACACACTTCCATTCTATGACTTCACACACCTCCAGTCCATGACTTCACAAACCTCCATTCTATGACTTCACACACCTGCACTCTGACTTCACTCACCTCTATTCTATGACTTCATACACCTCCCTTCTATGGCTTCATACACCAAAATTCTATGCCTTCACACACCTCCATTCTGTGACTTCACAAATCTCCATTCTGACTTCACACTCCTCCATTCTATGACTTCACATACCTCCATTCTATGACTTCACACATCTCCTTTTTGTTACTTCCCACACTTCCAATGTTTGACTTCACAAACTTCCATTCCATGATTTCACACACCTCCATTCTAGGAGTTCACACACCTCCATTCTTTGACTTCACACACCTCCATTTTGACTTCGCACACATACAGTCTGTGACTTCACACACCTCCATTTGTGAATTCACACACCACCATTTTGACTTCACACACCTCCATTCTGTGACTTCACACACCTCCATTCTTTGACTTCACACACCTCTATTTTGACTTCACACACTTCCATTCTGTGACTTCATACACCTCCATTCTGTGACTTCACACACCACTATTGTTTGACTTCACACACCTCCATTCTTTGACTTCACACACCTCCATTCCACGACTTCACACAACTCCAAACGATGAGTTCACACACATCCATTCTATGAGTTCACACACCACAATTTTGTCTTCACACACCTCCATTCTATGACTTCACCCACCTTCATTCTTAATTCAGAAACATCCATTTTATGACTTCCCGCAACTCCATTCGGTGACTTCGCAAACCTTCATTCTATGACTTCACACACCTCCATTCTGTGACGTCACACACCTCAATTCTGTGACTTCACACACCTTCATTCTTACTTCACAAACA
Source organism: Megascapheus bottae (assembly GCA_024803745.1). Lineage (NCBI taxonomy): Eukaryota > Metazoa > Chordata > Mammalia > Rodentia > Geomyidae > Megascapheus > Megascapheus bottae. The sequence continues at coordinate 64,109 of JANJXV010001021.1, read as the reverse complement.
TACATTCTATGACTTCTCACACCTCCATACTATGACTTCACACACCTCCATTCTTTGACTTCACACACCTCCATTCTGTGTTCACACACCTCAATTCTGTGACTTCACACACCTCCATTTTGACTTCACACACCTCCATTCTTTGACTTCACACACCTAAATTCTGAGTTGACACACCTCCATTCTGTGACTTCACACACCTCCATTCTGACTTCACACAGCTCCATTCTATGACTTCACAAAACTCCATTCTATGACTTCACACAGAGCCATTCTGTGACTTCACACACCTCCATTCTATGACTTCACACACTTCCATTGTGACGTCACACACCTCCATTCTATGACTTCACACACCTCCATTCTGAATTCACACAGCTCCATTCTGTGACTTCACAAAACTCCATTCTATGATTTCACACACCTCCATACTATGACTTCACACAACTGCATCTATGACTTCACACACCTCAATTCTGACTTCACACACCTCTATTCTATGACTTCGCACACTCCATTTTTACATCACACACCTCCATTCTATGACTTCACAGACCTCGAATCTGTGACTTCACTCACCTGCACTCTATGACTTCACACTCCTCCATTCGATGATTTCCCACACCTCCTTTTCATGACTTCACCCACCTCCAATCTATGACTACACACCTCCATTCTGACTTCACACACCTGCATTCTGTGACTTCACACACCTCCATTCTCTGAGTTCACACACCTCCATTCTGTGACTTCACACACCTTCATTCTTACTTCAGAAACATCCATTCTATGACTTCACAAACCTCCATTCTGTGACTTTACACACCTCCATTCTGAGTTCACACAACTCCATTCGGTGACTTCACACACCTCCATTCTATGACTTCACACACCTCCATTCTATGACTTCACACACCTACATTGTGACTTCACACACCTCCATTCTATGATTTCACACACATCCATTCTGTGACTTCACACACCTCCATTCTATGACTTCACACACCTCCATTCTATGACTTCACACACCTACATTGTGACTTCACACACCTCCATTCTATGAGTTCAAACACCTCCATTCTGGGACTTCACACACCTCCATTCTATGATTTCACACACCTCCATTCTGTGACTTCAGACACCTCCATTCTATGACTTCACACACCTCCATTCTGTGACTTCAGACACCTCCATTCTATGACTTCACACACCTCCATTCTGTGACTTCACACACCTCCATTCTATGACTTCACACACCTCCATTCTATGACTTCACTCACCTCCATTCTGACCTCACACACCTCCATTCTGACTTCACACACCTAAATTCTGTGAATTCACACACCTCCATTCTATGATTTCACACAACTCCATTCTATGACTTCACACACCTCCAGTCTATGACTTCACACACCTCCTTTCTGAGTTGACACACCTCCATTATATGACTTCACACAACTCCAAGTTGACTTCACACACCTCCATTCTTTGACTTCACACACTTCCATTCTAAGAGTTCACACACTTCCATTCTATGAGTTCACACACCTCCATTCTATGACTTCACACAACTCCATTCTGACTTCACACTCCTCCATTCTATGACTACACACACCTCCATTCTGTGACTTCACACACCTCCATTCTATGACTTCACAAACCTCCATTCTATGACTTCACACACCTACATTGTGACTTCACACACCTCCATTCTATGAGTTCACACACCTCCATTCTATGACTTCACTCACCTCCATTCTGACCTCACACACCTCCATTCTGATTTCACAAACCTAAATTCTGTGAATTCACACACCTCCATTCTATGATTTCACACAACTCCATTCTATGACTTCACACACCTCCATTCTATGACTTCACACACCTCCTTTCTGAGTTGACACACCTCCATTACATGACTTCACACAACTCCGATTTGAGTTCACACACCTCCATTCTGCGACTTCAGACACTTCCATTCTATGAGTTCACATACCTCCATTCTGACTTCACACACCTCCATTCTGTGACTTCACAAACCTACTTTCTATGACTTCACACACCTTCATTTTATGGACTTCACAAGCCTCCATTTTGACTTCACACACGTCCATTCTGTGCGTTCACACTCCTCCCTTACGTGAATTCACACACCTCCATTCTATGACTTCACACACCTCCATTCTATGACATCACACACCTCCATTCTATGACTTCACACACTTCCATTCTATGACTTCACACACCTCCAGTCCATTACTTCACAAACCTCCATTCTATGACTTCACACACCTGCACTGTGACTTCACACACCTCCATTCTATGACTTCATATACCTCCCTTCTATGACTTCATACACCAACATTCTATGCCTTCACACACCTCCATTCTATGACTTCACACATCTCCTTTTTGTAACTTCCCACACTTCCAATGTTTGACTTTACAAACCTCCATTCCATGATTTCACACACCTCCATTCTATGAGTTCACACACCTCCATTCTTTGATTTCACACACCTCCATTTTGACTTCACACACCTACATTCTGTGACTTCACACACCTCCATTTGTGAATTCACACACCACCATTTTGACTTCACACACCTCCATTCTGTGACTTCACACACCTCCATTCTTTGACTTCACACACCTCTATTTTGACTTCACACACTTCCATTCTGTGACTTCACACACCTCCACTCGGTGACTTCACACACCAGTATTGTTTGACTTCACACACCTCCATTTTATGACTTCACACACTTCCATTGTGACGTCACACCTCCATTCTATGAGTTCACACACCTCCATTCTATGACTTCACACACCTCCATTCTGACTTCACAAACCTCTATTCTATGACTTCACATACCTACATTCTGACTTCACACACCTCCATTCTGTGACTTCACAGACCTCGAATCTGTGACTTCACTCACCTCCACTCTATGACTTCACACACTTCCATTCTATGACTTCACACACCTCCATTCTGTGACTTCACACACCTCCATTGTGAATTCACACACCTGCATTCTGTCACTTCACACACCTCCATTCTGTGATTTCACACACCTCCATTCTGTGACTTCACTCACCTCCATTTTTTGAATTCACATACCTCCATTCTTTGACTTCGCACACCTCCATTCCATGACTTCACACACCTCGATTCCATGAGTTCACACACCTCCATTCTATGAGTTCACACACCACCATTTTGACTTCACACACCTCCATTCTATGAGTTCACACACCTTCATTCTTACTTCAGAAACATCCATTCTTTGACTTCACACACCTCCATTCTGTGACTTCACACACCTCCATTCTGACTTCACACACCCCCATTCTGTGACTTCACACACCTTCAAACTGTGACTTGACACACCTCCATTCTATTACTTCACACACCTCCATTCTATGACTTCACAAACCTCCAATATATGACTTCACACACCTCCATTCTGTGACTTCACACACCTCCATTCTATGACTTCACACACCTCCATTTTGTGACTTCACACACCTACATTGTGACTTCACACACCTCCATTCTGACTTCACACACCTCAATTCTGTGACTTCACACACCTCCATTCTATGATTTCACACACCTCCATTCCATGACTTCACACACCTCCATTCTATGACTTCACACACCTCCTTTCTGAGTTGACACACCTCCATTCTATGACTTCACACACCTCCAATCTGACTTCACACACCTCCATTCTATGACTTCACACACCTCCATTCTGTGACTTCAAAAACCTCCATTCTATGACTTCACACACCTCCATTGTGACTTCACACACCATCATTCTATGAGTTCACACACCGCCATTCTGATTCACTCACCTCCATTCTGTGACTTCACACACCTCCATTCTGACTTCACACAGCTCCATCCTATGACTTCGCACACATCTATTCTGACTTCACACACCTCCATTCTGTGACTTCACACACCTCCATTCTATGACTTCACACACCTCCATTCTATGACTTCACACACCTACATTGTGATTTCACACATCTCCATTCTATGAGTTCACACACCTCCATTCTATGACTTCACTCACCTCCATTCTGACCTCACACACCTCCATTCTGACTTCACAAACCTAAATTCTGTGAATTCACACACCTCCATTCTATGATTTCACACAACTCCATTCTATGACTTCAAACACCTCCATTCTATGACTTCACACTCCTCCTTTCTGAGTTGACACACCTCCATTATATGACTTCACACAACTCCAATTTGACTTCACACACCTCCATTCTGTGACTTCACACACCTCCATTCTTTGACTTCACACACCTCCATTCTGACTTCACACACCTCCATTCTATGACTTCACACAGCTCCATTCTGACTTCACACACCTCCATTCTATGACTTCACACACCTCCATTCTGTGACTTCACACACCTCCATTCTATGACTTCACACACCTCCATTCTATGACTTCACACACCTACATTGTGACTTCACACACCTCCATTCTATGAGTTCACACACCTCCATTCTATGACTTCACTCACCTCCATTCTGACCTCACACACCTCCATTCAGATTTCACAAACCTAAATTCTGTGAATTCACACACCTCCATTCTATGATTTCACACAACTCCAGTCTATGACTTCACACACCTCCATTCTATGACTTCACACACCTCCTTTCTGAGTTGACACACCTCCATTATATGACTTCACACAACTCCAATTTGACTTCACACACCTCCATTCTGTGACTTCACACACCTCCATTCTATGAGTTCACATACTTCCATTCTGACTTCACACACCTCCATTCTGTGACTTCACAAACCTCCTTTCTATGACTTCACACACCTCCACTCTGTGAATGCACACATCTCCACTCTGTGTCTTTATACACCTCCATTCTGCGAATTCATACCCCTCCATTCTGTGCTTTCACACATCTCCATTCTGACTTCACACACCTCCATTCTATGACTTCACAAACCTCCATTTTGACTTCACACACGTCCATTCTGTGCCTTCACACACCTCCCTTACGTGAATTCACACACCTCCATTCTATGACTTCACACACCTCCATTCTATGACATCACACACCTCCATTCTATGACTTCACACACTTCCATTCTATGACTTCACACACCTCCAGTCCATGACTTCACAAACCTCCATTCTATGACTTCACACACCTGCACTCTGACTTCACTCACCTCTATTCTATGACTTCATACACCTCCCTTCTATGGCTTCATACACCAAAATTCTATGCCTTCACACACCTCCATTCTGTGACTTCACAAATCTCCATTCTGACTTCACACTCCTCCATTCTATGACTTCACATACCTCCATTCTATGACTTCACACATCTCCTTTTTGTTACTTCCCACACTTCCAATGTTTGACTTCACAAACTTCCATTCCATGATTTCACACACCTCCATTCTAGGAGTTCACACACCTCCATTCTTTGACTTCACACACCTCCATTTTTACTTCGCACACATACAGTCTGTGACTTCACACACCTCCATTTGTGAATTCACACACCACCATTTTGACTTCACACACCTCCATTCTGTGACTTCACACACCTCCATTCTTTGACTTCACACACCTCTATTTTGACTTCACACACTTCCATTCTGTGACTTCACACACCTCCATTCTTTGACTTCACACACCTCCATTCCACCACTTCACACAACTCCAAACGATGAGTTCACACACATCCATTCTATGAGTTCACACACCACAATTTTGTCTTCACACACCTCCATTCTATGACTTCACCCACCTTCATTCTTAATTCAGAAACATCCATTTTATGACTTCCCGCAACTCCATTCGGTGACTTCGCAAACCTTCATTCTATGACTTCACACACCTCCATTCTGAGTTCACATACCTCCATTCGGTGACTTCACACACCTCCTTTCTGACTTCACACACCTCCATTCTATGACTTCACAAACCTCCATTCTGTGACGTCAAACACCTCAATTCTGTGACTTCACACACCTTCATTCTTACTTCACAAACATACATTCTATGACTTCTCACACCTCCATACTATGACTTCACACACCTCCATTCTTTGACTTCACACACCTCCATTCTGTGTTCACACACCTCAATTCTGTGACTTCACACACCTCCATTTTGACTTCACACACCTCCATTCTTTGACTTCACACACCTAAATTCTGAGTTGACACACCTCCATTCTGTGACTTCACACACCTCCATTCTGACTTCACACAGCTCCATTCTATGACTTCACAAAACTCCATTCTATGACTTCACACAGAGCCATTCTGTGACTTCACACACCTCCATTCTATGACTTCACACACTTCCATTGTGACGTCACACACCTCCATTGTATGACTTCACACACCTCCATTCTGAATTCACACAGCTCCATTCTGTGACTTCACAAAACTCCATTCTATGATTTCACACACCTCCATACTATGACTTCACACAACTGCATCTATGACTTCACACACCTCAATTCTGACTTCACACACCTCTATTCTATGACTTCGCACAGTCCATTTTTACATCACACACCTCCATTCTATGACTTCACAGACCTCGAAGCTGTGACTTCACTCACCTGCACTCTATGACTTCACACTCCTCCATTCGATGATTTCCCACACCTCCTTTTTATGACTTCACCCACCTCCAATCTACGACTACACACCTCCATTCTGACTTCACACACCTGCATTCTGTGACTTCACACACCTCCATTCTCTGAGTTCACACACCTCCATTCTGTGACTTCACACACCTTCATTCTTACTTCAGAAACATCCATTCTATGACTTCACAAACCTCCATTCTGTGACTTCACACACCTCCATTCTGAGTTCACACAACTCCATTCGGTGACTTCACACACCTCCATTCTATGACTTCACACACCTCCATTCTATGACTTCACACGCCTACATTGTGACTTCACACACCTCCATTCTATGATTTCACACACATCCATTCTGTGACTTCACACACCTCCATTCTATGACTTCACACACCTCCATTCTATGACTTCACACACCTACATTGTGACTTCACACACCTCCATTCTATGAGTTCAAACACCTCCATTCTGGGACTTCACACACCTCCATTCTATGATTTCACACACCTCCATTCTGTGACTTCAGACACCTCCATTCTATGACTTCACACACCTCCATTCTGTGACTTCAGACACCTCCATTCTATGACTTCACACACCTCCATTCTGTGACTTCACACACCTCCATTCTATGACTTCACACACCTCCATTCTATGACTTCACTCACCTCCATTCTGACCTCACACACCTCCATTCTGACTTCACAAACCTAAATTCTGTGAATTCACACACCTCCATTCTATGATTTCACACAACTCCATTCTATGACTTCACACACCTCCAGTCTATGACTTCACACACCTCCTTTCTGAGTTGACACACCTCCATTATATGACTTCACACAACTCCAAGTTGACTTCACACACCTCCATTCTTTGACTTCACACACTTCCATTCTATGAGTTCACACACTTCCATTCTATGAGTTCACACACCTCCATTCTATGACTTCACACAACTCCATTCTGACTTCACACTCCTCCATTCTATGACTACACACACCTCCATTCTGTGACTTCACACACCTCCATTCTATGACTTCACAAACCTCCATTCTATGACTTCACACACCTACATTGTGACTTCACACACCTCCATTCTATGAGTTCACACACCTCCATTCTATGACTTCACTCACCTCCATTCTGACCTCACACACCTCCATTCTGATTTCACAAACCTAAATTCTGTGAATTCACACACCTCCATTCTATGATTTCGCACAACTCCATTCTATGACTTCACACACCTCCATTCTATGACTTCACACACCTCCTTTCTGAGTTGACACACCTCCATTACATGACTTCACACAACTCCGATTTGAGTTCACACACCTCCATTCTGCGACTTCAGACACTTCCATTCTATGAGTTCACATACCTCCATTCTGACTTCACACACCTCCATTCTGTGACTTCACAAACCTACTTTCTATGACTTCACACACCTCCACTCTGTGAATGCACACATCTCCACTCTGTGTCTTTACACACCAGATTCTGCGAATTCATACCCCTCCATTCTGTGATTTCACACACCTCCATTCTATGACTTCACACACCTCCATTCTATGGACTTCACAAGCCTCCATTTTGACTTCACACACGTCCATTCTGTGCGTTCACACTCCTCCCTTACGTGAATTCACACACCTCCATTCTATGACTTCACACACCTCCATTCTATGACATCACACACCTCCATTCTATGACTTCACACACTTCCATTCTATGACTTCACACACCTCCAGTCCATTACTTCACAAACCTCCATTCTATGACTTCACACACCTGCACTGTGACTTCACACACCTCCATTCTATGACTTCATACACCTCCCTTCTATGACTTCATACACCAACATTCTATGCCTTCACACACCTCCATTCTATGACTTCACACATCTCCTTTTTGTAACTTCCCACACTTCCAATGTTTGACTTTACAAACCTCCATTCCATGATTTCACACACCTCCATTCTATGAGTTCACACACCTCCATTCTTTGATTTCACACACCTCCATTTTGACTTCACACACCTACATTCTGTGACTTCACACACCTCCATTTGTGAATTCACACACCACCATTTTGACTTCACACACCTCCATTCTGTGACTTCACACACCTCCATTCTTTGACTTCACACACCTCTATTTTGACTTCACACACTTCCATTCTGTGACTTCACACACCTCCACTCGGTGACTTCACACACCAGTATTGTTTGACTTCACACACCTCCATTTTATGACTTCACACACTTCCATTGTGACGTCACACCTCCATTCTATGAGTTCACACACCTCCATTCTATGACTTCACACACCTCCATTCTGACTTCACAAACCTCTATTCTATGACTTCACATACCTACATTCTGACTTCACACACCTCCATTCTGTGACTTCACAGACCTCGAATCTGTGACTTCACTCACCTCCACTCTATGACTTCACACACTTCCATTCTATGACTTCACACACCTCCATTCTGTGACTTCACACACCTCCATTGTGAATTCACACACCTGCATTCTGTCACTTCACACACCTCCATTCTGTGATTTCACACACCTCCATTCTGTGACTTCACTCACCTCCATTTTTTGAATTCACATACCTCCATTCTTTGACTTCGCACACCTCCATTCCATGACTTCACACACCTCGATTCCATGAGTTCACACACCTCCATTCTATGAGTTCACACACCACCATTTTGACTTCACACACCTCCATTCTATGAGTTCACACACCTTCATTCTGTGACTTCAGACACCTCCATTCTATGACTTCACACACCTCCATTCTGTGACTTCAGACACCTCCATTCTATGACTTCACACACCTCCATTCTGTGACTTCACACACCTCCATTCTATGACTTCACACACCTCCATTCTATGACTTCACTCACCTCCATTCTGACCTCACACACCTCCATTCTGACTTCACAAACCTAAATTCTGTGAATTCACACACCTCCATTCTATGATTTCACACAACTCCATTCTATGACTTCACACACCTCCAGTCTATGACTTCACACACCTCCTTTCTGAGTTGACACACCTCCATTATATGACTTCACACAACTCCAAGTTGACTTCACACACCTCCATTCTTTGACTTCACACACTTCCATTCTATGAGTTCACACACTTCCATTCTATGAGTTCACACACCTCCATTCTATGACTTCACACAACTCCATTCTGACTTCACACTCCTCCATTCTATGACTACACACACCTCCATTCTGTGACTTCACACACCTCCATTCTATGACTTCACAAACCTCCATTCTATGACTTCACACACCTACATTGTGAATTCACACACCTCCATTCTATGAGTTCACACACCTCCATTCTGTGACTTCACTCACCTCCATTCTGACCTCACACACCTCCATTCTGATTTCACAAACCTAAATTCTGTGAATTCACACACCTCCATTCTATGATTTCACACAACTCCATTCTATGACTTCACACACCTCCATTCTATGACTTCACACACCTCCTTTCTGAGTTGACACACCTCCATTACATGACTTCACACAACTCCGATTTGAGTTCACACACCTCCATTCTGCGACTTCAGACACTTCCATTCTATGAGTTCACATACCTCCATTCTGACTTCACACACCTCCATTCTGTGACTTCACAAACCTACTTTCTATGACTTCACACACCTCCACTCTGTGAATGCACACATCTCCACTCTGTGTCTTTACACACCAGATTCTGCGAATTCATACCCCTCCATTCTGTGATTTCACACACCTCCATTCTATGACTTCACACACCTCCATTCTATGGACTTCACAAGCCTCCATTTTGACTTCACACACGTCCATTCTGTGCGTTCACACTCCTCCCTTACGTGAATTCACACACCTCCATTCTATGACTTCACACACCTCCATTCTATGACATCACACACCTCCATTCTATGACTTCACACACTTCCATTCTATGACTTCACACACCTCCAGTCCATTACTTCACAAACCTCCATTCTATGACTTCACACACCTGCACTGTGACTTCACACACCTCCATTCTATGACTTCATACACCTCCCTTCTATGACTTCATACACCAACATTCTATGCCTTCACACACCTCCATTCTATGACTTCACACATCTCCTTTTTGTAACTTCCCACACTTCCAATGTTTGACTTTACAAACCTCCATTCCATGATTTCACACACCTCCATTCTATGAGTTCACACACCTCCATTCTTTGATTTCACACACCTCCATTTTGACTTCACACACCTACATTCTGTGACTTCACACACCTCCACTCGGTGACTTCACACACCAGTATTGTTTGACTTCACACACCTCTATTTTGACTTCACACACTTCCATTCTGTGACTTCACACACCTCCACTCGGTGACTTCACACACCAGTATTGTTTGACTTCACACACCTCCATTTTATGACTTCACACACTTCCATTGTGACGTCACACCTCCATTCTATGAGTTCACACACCTCCATTCTATGACTTCACACACCTCCATTCTGACTTCACAAACCTCTATTCTATGACTTCACATACCTACATTCTGACTTCACACACCTCCATTCTGTGACTTCACAGACCTCGAATCTGTGACTTCACTCACCTCCACTCTATGACTTCACACTTCTCCATTCTATGACTTCCCACACCTAATTTCTATGACTTCACCCACCCCCATTGTATGATTTCACACCTCCATTCTGACTTCACACACCTCCATTCTATGATTTCACACACCTCCATTCTCTGACTTCACACACCTCCATTCTATGACTTCACACACCTCCATTCTGTGACTTCACACACCTCCATTCTATGACTTCACACACCACCATTCTATGACATGACACACCTACAGTGTCACTTCACATACCTCCATTCTATGAGTTCACACACCTCCATTCTATGACTTCACTCACCTCCATTCTGTGACTTCACACAGCACTATTGTTTGACTTCACACACCTCCATTCTTTGACTTCACACACCTCCATTCCACGACTTCACACACCTCCATTCGATGAATTCACACACATCCATTCTATGAGTTCACACACCACAATTTTGTCTTCACACACCTCCATTCTATGACTTCACCCACCTTCATTCTTAATTCAGAAACATCCATTTTATGACTTCCCGCAACTCCATTCTGTGACTTCACAAACTTTCATTCTGTGACTTCACACACCTCCATTCTGAGTTCACAAACCTCCATTCGGTGACTTCACACACCTCCATTCTGACTTCACACACCTCCATTCTATGACTTCACACACCTCCATTCTGTGATGTCACACACCTCAATTCTGTGACTTCACACACCTTCATTCTTACTTCACAAACATACATTCTATGACTTCTCACACCTCCATACTATGACTTCACACACCTCCATTATTTGACTTCACACACCTCCATTCTGTGTTCACACACCTCAATCCTGTGACTTCACACACCTCCATTTTGACTTCACACACCTCCATTCTATGACTTCACACACCTCCCTTCTATGAATTCGCACACCTCCATTCTTTGACTTCACACACCTAAATTCTGACTTGACACACCTCCATTATGTGACTTCACACACCTCCATTCTGAATTCACACAGCTCCATTCTGTGACTTCACAAAACTCCATTCTATGATTTCACACACCTCCATACTATGACTTCACACAACTGCATCTATGACTTCACACACCTCAATTCTGACTTCACACACCTCTATTCTATGACTTCGCACACTCCATTTTTACATCACACACCTGCATTCTATGACTCCACAGACCACGAATCTGTGACTTCACTCACCTGCACTCTATGACTTCACACTCTTCCATTCTATGATTTCCCACACCTCCTTTTTATGACTACACCCACCTCCAATCTATGACTACACACCTCCATTCTGACTTCACACACCTGCATTCTGTGACTTCACACACCTCCATTCTATGAGTTCACACACCTCCATTCTGTGACTTTACACACCTTCATTCTTACTTCAGAAACATCCATTCTATGACTTCACAAACCTCCATTCTGTGACTTCACACACCTCCATTCTGAGTTCACACAACTCCATTCGGTGACTTCACACACCTCCATTCTGTGCCTTCACACACCTCCATTCTATGACTTCACACACTTCCATTCTATGACTTCACACACCTCCATTCTGTGACGTCAAACACCTCCATTCTAAGTTAACACACCTCCAAACTGTGACTTCACACACCTCCATTCTGTGACTTCACACACCTCCATTCTATGAATTCACACAGATCCATTCTATGACTTCACACACCTCCATTCTTTGACTTTACACACCTCCATTCTGAGTTCACACACCTCCATTCTGTTACTTCCCACACCTCCATTCTGTGACTTTACACACCTCCATTCTGAGTTCACACACCTCCATTCTGTTACTTCCCACACCTCCATTCTGTGACTTCACACACTTCCGTTCTATGACTTCACACACCTCCCTTCTATGACTTCACACACCTCCATTCTATGACTTCACACACCTCCATTCTATGACTTCACACACCTCCATTCTATGACTTCACACACCTCCAATATATGACTACAAACACGTGAATTCTGTGACTTCACACACCTCCATTCTATGACTTCATACCCGTCAATTCTGTGACTTCACACACCTCAGTTCTCTGACTTCACACACGTTCATTCTATGACTTCACCCACCTCCATTCTATGACTTCACACACCTCCAATTTGACTTTACATACCTCCATTCTATGACTTCACAAACCTCCATTCTCTTACTTCTCACACCTCCATTCTGTGATTTCACAAACCTCCATTCTATGATTTCACACACCTCCATTTTATGACGTCACACACCTCAATTTTGACTTCACTCACCTCCATTATGTGACTTCACACTCCTCCCTTCGGTGACTTCACACACCTCCATTCTATGACTTCACACATCTACATTCTATGACTTCACACACCTCCATTCTATGACTTCACACACTTCCATTCTATGATTTCACATACCTCCATGCTATCATTTCACACACCTCCATTCTGTGACTTCACACACCTCCATTCTGAGTTCACATACCTCCATTCTGTGACTCAACACACCTCCATTCTGACTTCACACACCTCCATTTTGACTTCACACACCTCATTTCTTGACTTCACACACCTCCATGCTGACTTCACACACCTCCATTCTATGACTTCACACAGCTCTATTCTATGACTTCACACACCTCCATTCTGAGTTCACACACTTCCATTCTGTGACTTCACACACCTCCATTCTGACTTTACACATCTCCATTGTATGACTTCACACACCTCCATTCTGTGACTTCACACACCTCCATTCTATGACTTCACACACCTTCATTGTTACTTCAGAAACATCCATTCTATGACTTCGCCCACCTCCATTATGTGACTTCACACACCTCCATTTTGTGACTTCACAGACCTCCGTTCTGTGACATCACACACCTTCATTTTGAGGTCACACACCTCCATTCTGTGACTTCACACACCTCCATTCTGACTTCACACACCTCCATTCTATGACTTCACACACTTCCTTCCTGTGACTTCACACACCTCCATTCTGTGACTTCACACACCTCCATTCTATGACTTCACACACCTCCATTCTGTGACTTAACACACCTCCATTCTGTGACTTCACACACCTCCATTCTATGACTTCACACACCTCCATTCTGGGTCCACACACCTCCAATCTGTGACTTCACACACGTCCATTCTGTGACTTCATACACCTCCATTCTATGACTTCACTCACCTCCATTCTATGACTTCACACACGTCCAGTCTATGATTTTACACACCTCCATTCTGTGACTTCACACACCTCCATTCTATAACTTCACACACCTCCATTTTGTGACTTCACACACATCCATTCTATGACTTCACACACCTCCATTCTATGACATCACACACCTCCATTCTATGACTTCACATATCTCCATTCTGTGACTTCACACACCACCATTCTAAAATTTCATACACCTCCATTCTGTGACTTCACACACCTCAATTCTATAACTTAACACACCTATATTGTGACTTCACAAACCCCCATTCTATGAGTTCACACACGTATATTGTGACTGCACACACCTCCATTCTATGACTTCACACACCTTCATTATTACTTCAGAATCATCCATTCTATGACTTCACACACCTCCATTCTAATACTTCACAAACCTCCGTTCTGTGACCTCACACACCTTCATTTTGAGGTCACACACCTCCATTCTGTGACTTCACACACCTCCATTCTGAGTTCACACACCTCCATTCCGGTACTTAACACACATCCATTCTGTGACTTCATACACCTCAATTCTATGACTTCACACACCTCCATGCTGTGACTTCACACACCTCCATTCTGGGTTCACACACCTCCAATCTGTGACTTCACACTCCTCCATTCTGTGACTTCACACACCCCCATTCTATGACTTCACACACCTCCATTGTATGACTTCACACACGTACATTCTATGATTTTACACACCTCCATTCTGTGACTTCACACACCTCCATTCTATAACTTCACACACCTCCATTGTGTGACTTCACACACCTCCATTCCATGACTTCACACACCTCCATTCTATGACTTCACACACTTCCATTCTATGACTTCACACACCTCCATTCTGTGACGTCAAACACCTCCATTCTAAGTTAACACACCTCCAAACTGTGACTTCACACACCTCCATTCTGTGACTTCACACACCTCCATTCTATGAATTCACACAGATCCATTCTATGACTTCACACACCTCCATTCTTTGACTTTACACACCTCCATTCTGAGTTCACACACCTCCATTCTGTTACTTCCCACACCTCCATTCTGTGACTTTACACACCTCCATTCTGAGTTCACACACCTCCATTCTGTTACTTCCCACACCTCCATTCTGTGACTTCACACACTTCCGTTCTATGACTTCACACACCTCCCTTCTATGACTTCACACACCTCCATTCTATGACTTCACACACCTCCATTCTATGACTTCACACACCTCCATTCTATGACTTCACACACCTCCAATATATGACTACAAACACCTGAATTCTGTGACTTCACACACCTCCATTCTATGACTTCATACCCGTCAATTCTGTGACTTCACACACCTCAGTTCTCTGACTTCACACACGTTCATTCTATGACTTCACCCACCTCCATTCTATGACTTCACACACCTCCAATTTGACTTTACATACCTCCATTCTATGACTTCACAAACCTCCATTCTCTTACTTCACACACCTCCATTCTGTGATTTCACAAACCTCCATTCTATGATTTCACACACCTCCATTTTATGACGTCACACACCTCAATTTTGACTTCACTCACCTCCATTATGTGACTTCACACTCCTCCCTTCGGTGACTTCACACACCTCCATTCTATGACTTCACACATCTACATTCTATGACTTCACACACCTCCATTCTATGACTTCACACACTTCCATTCTATGATTTCACATACCTCCATGCTATCATTTCACACACCTCCATTCTGTGACTTCACACACCTCCATTCTGAGTTCACATACCTCCGTTCTGTGACTCAACACACCTCCATTCTGACTTCACACACCTCCATTTTGACTTCACACACCTCATTTCTTGACTTCACACACCTCCATGCTGACTTCACACACCTCCATTCTATGACTTCACACAGCTCTATTCTATGACTTCACACACCTCCATTCTGAGTTCACACACTTCCATTCTGTGACTTCACACACCTCCATTCTGACTTTACACATCTCCATTGTATGACTTCACACACCTCCATTCTGTGACTTCACACACCTCCATTCTATGACTTCACACACCTTCATTGTTACTTCAGAAACATCCATTCTATGACTTCGCCCACCTCCATTATGTGACTTCACACACCTCCATTTTGTGACTTCACAGACCTCCGTTCTGTGACATCACACACCTTCATTTTGAGGTCACACACCTCCATTCTGTGACTTCACACACCTCCATTCTGACTTCACACACCTCCATTCTATGACTTCACACACTTCCTTTCTGTGACTTCACACACCTCCATTCTGTGACTTCACACACCTCCATTCTATGACTTCACACACCTCCATTCTGTGACTTAACACACCTCCATTCTGTGACTTCACACACCTCCATTCTATGACTTCACACACCTCCATTCTGGGTCCACACACCTCCAATCTGTGACTTCACACACGTCCATTCTGTGACTTCATACACCTCCATTCTATGACTTCACTCACCTCCATTCTATGACTTCACACACGTCCAGTCTATGATTTTACACACCTCCATTCTGTGACTTCACACACCTCCATTCTATAACTTCACACACCTCCATTTTGTGACTTCACACACATCCATTCTATGACTTCACACACCTCCATTCTATGACATCACACACCTCCATTCTATGACTTCACATATCTCCATTCTGTGACTTCACACACCACCATTCTATGATTTCATACACCTCCATTCTGTGACTTCACACACCTCCATTCTATAACTTAACACACCTATATTGTGACTTCACAAACCCCCATTCTATGAGTTCACACACGTACATTGTGACTGCACACACCTCCATTCTATGACTTCACACACCTTCATTATTACTTCAGAATCATCCATTCTATGACTTCACACACCTCCATTCTAATACTTCACAAACCTCCGTTCTGTGACCTCACACACCTTCATTTTGAGGTCACACACCTCCATTCTGTGACTTCACACACCTCCATTCTGAGTTCACACACCTCCATTCCGGTACTTAACACACATCCATTCTGTGACTTCATACACCTCAATTCTATGACTTCACACACCTCCATGCTGTGACTTCACACACCTCCATTCTGGGTTCACACACCTCCAATCTGTGACTTCACACTCCTCCATTCTGTGACTTCACACACCCCCATTCTATGACTTCACACACCTCCATTGTATGACTTCACACACGTACATTCTATGATTTTACACACCTCCATTCTGTGACTTCACACACCTCCATTCTATAACTTCACACACCTCCATTGTGTGACTTCACACACCTCCATTCCATGACTTCACACACCTCCATTCTATGACTTCACACACCTCCATTCTGTGACTTCATACACCTCCATTCTATGATTTCACACTCCTCCATTCTGTGACTTCACACACCTCCATTCTATGACTTCACACACCTCCATTCTATAACCTAACACACCTACATTGTGACTTCACACCTCCATTCTATGAGTTCACACACCTGCATTGTGACTTCACACACCTCCATTTTGACTTCACACACCTCAGTTCTGTGACTTCACACACCTCCATTCTATGATTTCACACACTTCCATTCTATGACTTCACACACCTAGATTCTATGACTTCACACACCTCATTTTTGAGTTGACACACCTCCATTCTATGACTTCACACACCTCCATTGTGACTTCACACACCTCCATTGTATGAGTTCACACACCTCCATTCTGACTTCACACACCTCCATTCTATGACTTCACACAGCTAAATTCTGACTTCACTCCTCCATTTGTGACTTCACACTCCACAATTTTGACTTAACACACCTCCATTCTGTGACTTCACACACCTCCATTCTGTGACTTCACACACCTCCATTCTTTGACTTCACACACCTCCATTCTGTGACTTCACACACCTCCATTCCATGACTTCACACACCTCCATTCTATGAGATTACACACCTCCTTTCTGTGACTTCACACACCTCCATTGTGAGTTCACACACCTGCATTCTGTCACTTCACACACCTCCATTCTGTCACTTCACACACCTCCATTCTGTGACTTCACTCACCTCCATTTTTTGAATTCACATACCTCCATTCTTTGAAGTCACACACCTCCATTCCATGAGTTCGCACACCTCCATTCTATGAGTTCACACACCACCATTTTGACTTCACACACCTCCATTCTATGGCTTCACACACCTTCATTCTTACTACAGATACATCCATTCTATGACTTCACACAGCTCCATTCTGTGACTCTACACACCTCCATTCTGAGTTCACAGACCCCCATTCTGTGACTTCACACACCTTCAATCTGTGACTTGACACACCTCCATTCTATTACTTCACACACCTCCATTCTATGACTTCACAAACCTCCAATATATGACTTCACACCCCTCCATTCTGTGACTTCACACACCTCCATTCTATAACTTCACAAACCTCCATTCTGTGACTTCACACATCTACATTGTGACTTCACAGACCTCCATTCCATGAGTTCACACAAATGCATTGTGAATTCACACACTTCCATTCTATGAGTACACACACCTCCATTCTGACTTCACACACCTCCATTCTGACTTCACACACCTCAATTCTGTGACTTCACACAACTCCATTCTATGATTTCACACCCCTCCATTCTATGACTTCACACACCTCCATTCTGTGACTTCACACATCTCCTTTCTGAGTTGACACACCTCCATTCTATGACTTCACACACCGCCATTCTGACTTCACTCACCTCCATTCTATGACTTCACACAGCTCCATTCAGACTTCACACAGCTCCATTCTATGACTTTGCACACTTCCATTCTATGACTTCACACACCTCCATTCTGTGACTTCACACACCTCCATTGTGAATTCACACACCTGCATTCTGTCACTTCACACACCTCCATTCTGTGATTTCACACACCTCCATTCTGTGACTTCACTCACCTCCATTTTTTGAATTCACATACCTCCATTCTTTGACTTCGCACACCTCCATTCCATGACTTCACACACCTCGATTCCATGAGTTCACACACCTCCATTCTATGAGTTCACACACCACCATTTTGACTTCACACACCTCCATTCTATGAGTTCACACACCTTCATTCTGTGACTTCAGACACCTCCATTCTATGACTTCACACACCTCCATTCTGTGACTTCAGACACCTCCATTCTATGACTTCACACACCTCCATTCTGTGACTTCACACACCTCCATTCTATGACTTCACACACCTCCATTCTATGACTTCACTCACCTCCATTCTGACCTCACACACCTCCATTCTGACTTCACAAACCTAAATTCTGTGAATTCACACACCTCCATTCTATGATTTCACACAACTCCATTCTATGACTTCACACACCTCCAGTCTATGACTTCACACCTCCTTTCTGAGTTGACACACCTCCATTATATGACTTCACACAACTCCAAGTTGACTTCACACACCTCCATTCTTTGACTTCACACACTTCCATTCTATGAGTTCACACACTTCCATTCTATGAGTTCACACACCTCCATTCTATGACTTCACACAACTCCATTCTGACTTCACACTCCTCCATTCTATGACTACACACACCTCCATTCTGTGACTTCACACACCTCCATTCTATGACTTCACAAACCTCCATTCTATGACTTCACACACCTACATTGTGACTTCACACACCTCCATTCTATGAGTTCACACACCTCCATTCTGTGACTTCACTCACCTCCATTCTGACCTCACACACCTCCATTCTGATTTCACAAACCTAAATTCTGTGAATTCACACACCTCCATTCTATGATTTCACACAACTCCATTCTATGACTTCACACACCTCCATTCTATGACTTCACACACCTCCTTTCTGAGTTGACACACCTCCATTACATGACTTCACACAACTCCGATTTGAGTTCACACACCTCCATTCTGCGACTTCAGACACTTCCATTCTATGAGTTCACATACCTCCATTCTGACTTCACACACCTCCATTCTGTGACTTCACAAACCTACTTTCTATGACTTCACACACCTCCACTCTGTGAATGCACACATCTCCACTCTGTGTCTTTACACACCAGATTCTGCGAATTCATACCCCTCCATTCTGTGATTTCACACACCTCCATTCTATGACTTCACACACCTCCATTCTATGGACTTCACAAGCCTCCATTTTGACTTCACACACGTCCATTCTGTGCGTTCACACTCCTCCCTTACGTGAATTCACACACCTCCATTCTATGACTTCACACACCTCCATTCTATGACATCACACACCTCCATTCTATGACTTCACACACTTCCATTCTATGACTTCACACACCTCCAGTCCATTACTTCACAAACCTCCATTCTATGACTTCACACACCTGCACTGTGACTTCACACACCTCCATTCTATGACTTCATACACCTCCCTTCTATGACTTCATACACCAACATTCTATGCCTTCACACACCTCCATTCTATGACTTCACACATCTCCTTTTTGTAACTTCCCACACTTCCAATGTTTGACTTTACAAACCTCCATTCCATGATTTCACACACCTCCATTCTATGAGTTCACACACCTCCATTCTTTGATTTCACACACCTCCATTTTGACTTCACACACCTACATTCTGTGACTTCACACACCTCCATTTGTGAATTCACACACCACCATTTTGACTTCACACACCTCCATTCTGTGACTTCACACACCTCCATTCTTTGACTTCACACACCTCTATTTTGACTTCACACACTTCCATTCTGTGACTTCACACACCTCCACTCGGTGACTTCACACACCAGTATTGTTTGACTTCACACACCTCCATTTTATGACTTCACACACTTCCATTGTGACGTCACACCTCCATTCTATGAGTTCACACACCTCCATTCTATGACTTCACACACCTCCATTCTGACTTCACAAACCTCTATTCTATGACTTCACATACCTACATTCTGACTTCACACACCTCCATTCTGTGACTTCACAGACCTCGAATCTGTGACTTCACTCACCTCCACTCTATGACTTCACACTTCTCCATTCTATGACTTCCCACACCTAATTTCTATGACTTCACCCACCCCCATTGTATGATTTCACACCTCCATTCTGACTTCACACACCTCCATTCTATGATTTCACACACCTCCATTCTCTGACTTCACACACCTCCATTCTATGACTTCACACACCTCCATTCTGTGACTTCACACACCTCCATTCTATGACTTCACACACCACCATTCTATGACATGACACACCTACAGTGTCACTTCACATACCTCCATTCTATGAGTTCACACACCTCCATTCTATGACTTCACTCACCTCCATTCTGTGACTTCACACAGCACTATTGTTTGACTTCACACACCTCCATTCTTTGACTTCACACACCTCCATTCCACGACTTCACACACCTCCATTCGAAGAATTCACACACATCCATTCTATGAGTTCACACACCACAATTTTGTCTTCACACACCTCCATTCTATGACTTCACCCACCTTCATTCTTAATTCAGAAACATCCATTTTATGACTTCCCGCAACTCCATTCTGTGACTTCACAAACTTTCATTCTGTGACTTCACACACCTCCATTCTGAGTTCACAAACCTCCATTCGGTGACTTCACACACCTCCATTCTGACTTCACACACCTCCATTCTATGACTTCACACACCTCCATTCTGTGATGTCACACACCTCAATTCTGTGACTTCACACACCTTCATTCTTACTTCACAAACATACATTCTATGACTTCTCACACCTCCATACTATGACTTCACACACCTCCATTATTTGACTTCACACACCTCCATTCTGTGTTCACACACCTCAATCCTGTGACTTCACACACCTCCATTTTGACTTCACACACCTCCATTCTATGACTTCACACACCTCCCTTCTATGAATTCGCACACCTCCATTCTTTGACTTCACACACCTAAATTCTGACTTGACACACCTCCATTATGTGACTTCACACACCTCCATTCTGAATTCACACAGCTCCATTCTGTGACTTCACAAAACTCCATTCTATGATTTCACACACCTCCATACTATGACTTCACACAACTGCATCTATGACTTCACACACCTCAATTCTGACTTCACACACCTCTATTCTATGACTTCGCACACTCCATTTTTACATCACACACCTGCATTCTATGACTCCACAGACCACGAATCTGTGACTT
Organism: Megascapheus bottae; assembly: GCA_024803745.1. Lineage (NCBI taxonomy): Eukaryota > Metazoa > Chordata > Mammalia > Rodentia > Geomyidae > Megascapheus > Megascapheus bottae. The sequence continues at coordinate 41,229 of JANJXV010001021.1, read as the reverse complement.
CACTCACCTGCACTCTATGACTTCACACTCTTCCATTCTATGATTTCCCACACCTCCTTTTTATGACTACACCCACCTCCAATCTATGACTACACACCTCCATTCTGACTTCACACACCTGCATTCTGTGACTTCACACACCTCCATTCTATGAGTTCACACACCTCCATTCTGTGACTTTACACACCTTCATTCTTACTTCAGAAACATCCATTCTATGACTTCACAAACCTCCATTCTGTGACTTCACACACCTCCATTCTGAGTTCACACAACTCCATTCGGTGACTTCACACACCTCCATTCTGTGCCTTCACACACCTCCATTCTATGACTTCACACACTTCCATTCTATGACTTCACACACCTCCATTCTGTGACGTCAAACACCTCCATTCTAAGTTAACACACCTCCAAACTGTGACTTCACACACCCCCATTCTGTGACTTCACACACCTCCATTCTATGAATTCACACAGATCCATTCTATGACTTCACACACCTCCATTCTTTGACTTTACACACCTCCATTCTGAGTTCACACACCTCCATTCTGTTACTTCCCACACCTCCATTCTGTGACTTTACACACCTCCATTCTGAGTTCACACACCTCCATTCTGTTACTTCCCACACCTCCATTCTGTGACTTCACACACTTCCGTTCTATGACTTCACACACCTCCCTTCTATGACTTCACACACCTCCATTCTATGACTTCACACACCTCCATTCTATGACTTCACACACCTCCATTCTATGACTTCACACACCTCCAATATATGACTACAAACACGTGAATTCTGTGACTTCACACACCTCCATTCTATGACTTCATACCCGTCAATTCTGTGACTTCACACACCTCAGTTCTCTGACTTCACACACGTTCATTCTATGACTTCACCCACCTCCATTCTATGACTTCACACACCTCCAATTTGACTTTACATACCTCCATTCTATGACTTCACAAACCTCCATTCTCTTACTTCTCACACCTCCATTCTGTGATTTCACAAACCTCCATTCTATGATTTCACACACCTCCATTTTATGACGTCACACACCTCAATTTTGACTTCACTCACCTCCATTATGTGACTTCACACTCCTCCCTTCGGTGACTTCACACACCTCCATTCTATGACTTCACACATCTACATTCTATGACTTCACACACCTCCATTCTATGACTTCACACACTTCCATTCTATGATTTCACATACCTCCATGCTATCATTTCACACACCTCCATTCTGTGACTTCACACACCTCCATTCTGAGTTCACATACCTCCATTCTGTGACTCAACACACCTCCATTCTGACTTCACACACCTCCATTTTGACTTCACACACCTCATTTCTTGACTTCACACACCTCCATGCTGACTTCACACACCTCCATTCTATGACTTCACACAGCTCTATTCTATGACTTCACACACCTCCATTCTGAGTTCACACACTTCCATTCTGTGACTTCACACACCTCCATTCTGACTTTACACATCTCCATTGTATGACTTCACACACCTCCATTCTGTGACTTCACACACCTCCATTCTATGACTTCACACACCTTCATTGTTACTTCAGAAACATCCATTCTATGACTTCGCCCACCTCCATTATGTGACTTCACACACCTCCATTTTGTGACTTCACAGACCTCCGTTCTGTGACATCACACACCTTCATTTTGAGGTCACACACCTCCATTCTGTGACTTCACACACCTCCATTCTGACTTCACACACCTCCATTCTATGACTTCACACACTTCCTTCCTGTGACTTCACACACCTCCATTCTGTGACTTCACACACCTCCATTCTATGACTTCACACACCTCCATTCTGTGACTTAACACACCTCCATTCTGTGACTTCACACACCTCCATTCTATGACTTCACACACCTCCATTCTGGGTCCACACACCTCCAATCTGTGACTTCACACACGTCCATTCTGTGACTTCATACACCTCCATTCTATGACTTCACTCACCTCCATTCTATGACTTCACACACGTCCAGTCTATGATTTTACACACCTCCATTCTGTGACTTCACACACCTCCATTCTATAACTTCACACACCTCCATTTTGTGACTTCACACACATCCATTCTATGACTTCACACACCTCCATTCTATGACATCACACACCTCCATTCTATGACTTCACATATCTCCATTCTGTGACTTCACACACCACCATTCTAAAATTTCATACACCTCCATTCTGTGACTTCACACACCTCAATTCTATAACTTAACACACCTATATTGTGACTTCACAAACCCCCATTCTATGAGTTCACACACGTATATTGTGACTGCACACACCTCCATTCTATGACTTCACACACCTTCATTATTACTTCAGAATCATCCATTCTATGACTTCACACACCTCCATTCTAATACTTCACAAACCTCCGTTCTGTGACCTCACACACCTTCATTTTGAGGTCACACACCTCCATTCTGTGACTTCACACACCTCCATTCTGAGTTCACACACCTCCATTCCGGTACTTAACACACATCCATTCTGTGACTTCATACACCTCAATTCTATGACTTCACACACCTCCATGCTGTGACTTCACACACCTCCATTCTGGGTTCACACACCTCCAATCTGTGACTTCACACTCCTCCATTCTGTGACTTCACACACCCCCATTCTATGACTTCACACACCTCCATTGTATGACTTCACACACGTACATTCTATGATTTTACACACCTCCATTCTGTGACTTCACACACCTCCATTCTATAACTTCACACACCTCCATTGTGTGACTTCACACACCTCCATTCCATGACTTCACACACCTCCATTCTATGACTTCACACACTTCCATTCTATGACTTCACACACCTCCATTCTGTGACGTCAAACACCTCCATTCTAAGTTAACACACCTCCAAACTGTGACTTCACACACCTCCATTCTGTGACTTCACACACCTCCATTCTATGAATTCACACAGATCCATTCTATGACTTCACACACCTCCATTCTTTGACTTTACACACCTCCATTCTGAGTTCACACACCTCCATTCTGTTACTTCCCACACCTCCATTCTGTGACTTCACACACTTCCGTTCTATGACTTCACACACCTCCCTTCTATGACTTCACACACCTCCATTCTATGACTTCACACACCTCCATTCTATGACTTCACACACCTCCATTCTATGACTTCACACACCTCCAATATATGACTACAAACACCTGAATTCTGTGACTTCACACACCTCCATTCTATGACTTCATACCCGTCAATTCTGTGACTTCACACACCTCAGTTCTCTGACTTCACACACGTTCATTCTATGACTTCACCCACCTCCATTCTATGACTTCACACACCTCCAATTTGACTTTACATACCTCCATTCTATGACTTCACAAACCTCCATTCTCTTACTTCACACACCTCCATTCTGTGATTTCACAAACCTCCATTCTATGATTTCACACACCTCCATTTTATGACGTCACACACCTCAATTTTGACTTCACTCACCTCCATTATGTGACTTCACACTCCTCCCTTCGGTGACTTCACACACCTCCATTCTATGACTTCACACATCTACATTCTATGACTTCACACACCTCCATTCTATGACTTCACACACTTCCATTCTATGATTTCACATACCTCCATGCTATCATTTCACACACCTCCATTCTGTGACTTCACACACCTCCATTCTGAGTTCACATACCTCCGTTCTGTGACTCAACACACCTCCATTCTGACTTCACACACCTCCATTTTGACTTCACACACCTCATTTCTTGACTTCACACACCTCCATGCTGACTTCACACACCTCCATTCTATGACTTCACACAGCTCTATTCTATGACTTCACACACCTCCATTCTGAGTTCACACACTTCCATTCTGTGACTTCACACACCTCCATTCTGACTTTACACATCTCCATTGTATGACTTCACACACCTCCATTCTGTGACTTCACACACCTCCATTCTATGACTTCACACACCTTCATTGTTACTTCAGAAACATCCATTCTATGACTTCGCCCACCTCCATTATGTGACTTCACACACCTCCATTTTGTGACTTCACAGACCTCCGTTCTGTGACATCACACACCTTCATTTTGAGGTCACACACCTCCATTCTGTGACTTCACACACCTCCATTCTGACTTCACACACCTCCATTCTATGACTTCACACACTTCCTTTCTGTGACTTCACACACCTCCATTCTGTGACTTCACACACCTCCATTCTATGACTTCACACACCTCCATTCTGTGACTTAACACACCTCCATTCTGTGACTTCACACACCTCCATTCTATGACTTCACACACCTCCATTCTGGGTCCACACACCTCCAATCTGTGACTTCACACACGTCCATTCTGTGACTTCATACACCTCCATTCTATGACTTCACTCACCTCCATTCTATGACTTCACACACGTCCAGTCTATGATTTTACACACCTCCATTCTGTGACTTCACACACCTCCATTCTATAACTTCACACACCTCCATTTTGTGACTTCACACACATCCATTCTATGACTTCACACACCTCCATTCTATGACATCACACACCTCCATTCTATGACTTCACATATCTCCATTCTGTGACTTCACACACCACCATTCTATGATTTCATACACCTCCATTCTGTGACTTCACACACCTCCATTCTATAACTTAACACACCTATATTGTGACTTCACAAACCCCCATTCTATGAGTTCACACACGTACATTGTGACTGCACACACCTCCATTCTATGACTTCACACACCTTCATTATTACTTCAGAATCATCCATTCTATGACTTCACACACCTCCATTCTAATACTTCACAAACCTCCGTTCTGTGACCTCACACACCTTCATTTTGAGGTCACACACCTCCATTCTGTGACTTCACACACCTCCATTCTGAGTTCACACACCTCCATTCCGGTACTTAACACACATCCATTCTGTGACTTCATACACCTCAATTCTATGACTTCACACACCTCCATGCTGTGACTTCACACACCTCCATTCTGGGTTCACACACCTCCAATCTGTGACTTCACACTCCTCCATTCTGTGACTTCACACACCCCCATTCTATGACTTCACACACCTCCATTGTATGACTTCACACACGTACATTCTATGATTTTACACACCTCCATTCTGTGACTTCACACACCTCCATTCTATAACTTCACACACCTCCATTGTGTGACTTCACACACCTCCATTCCATGACTTCACACACCTCCATTCTATGACTTCACACACCTCCATTCTGTGACTTCATACACCTCCATTCTATGATTTCACACTCCTCCATTCTGTGACTTCACACACCTCCATTCTATGACTTCACACACCTCCATTCTATAACCTAACACACCTACATTGTGACTTCACACCTCCATTCTATGAGTTCACACACCTGCATTGTGACTTCACACACCTCCATTTTGACTTCACACACCTCAGTTCTGTGACTTCACACACCTCCATTCTATGATTTCACACACTTCCATTCTATGACTTCACACACCTAGATTCTATGACTTCACACACCTCATTTTTGAGTTGACACACCTCCATTCTATGACTTCACACACCTCCATTGTGACTTCACACACCTCCATTGTATGAGTTCACACACCTCCATTCTGACTTCACACACCTCCATTCTATGACTTCACACAGCTAAATTCTGACTTCACTCCTCCATTTGTGACTTCACACTCCACAATTTTGACTTAACACACCTCCATTCTGTGACTTCACACACCTCCATTCTGTGACTTCACACACCTCCATTCTGTGACTTCACACACCTCCATTCTTTGACTTCACACACCTCCATTCTGTGACTTCACACACCTCCATTCCATGACTTCACACACCTCCATTCTATGAGATTACACACCTCCTTTCTGTGACTTCACACACCTCCATTGTGAGTTCACACACCTGCATTCTGTCACTTCACACACCTCCATTCTGTCACTTCACACACCTCCATTCTGTGACTTCACTCACCTCCATTTTTTGAATTCAGATACCTCCATTCTTTGAAGTCACACACCTCCATTCCATGAGTTCGCACACCTCCATTCTATGAGTTCACACACCACCATTTTGACTTCACACACCTCCATTCTATGGCTTCACACACCTTCATTCTTACTACAGATACATCCATTCTATGACTTCACACAGCTCCATTCTGTGACTCTACACACCTCCATTCTGAGTTCACAGACCCCCATTCTGTGACTTCACACACCTTCAATCTGTGACTTGACACACCTCCATTCTATTACTTCACACACCTCCATTCTATGACTTCACAAACCTCCAATATATGACTTCACACCCCTCCATTCTGTGACTTCACACACCTCCATTCTATAACTTCACAAACCTCCATTCTGTGACTTCACACATCTACATTGTGACTTCACAGACCTCCATTCCATGAGTTCACACAAATGCATTGTGAATTCACACACTTCCATTCTATGAGTACACACACCTCCATTCTGACTTCACACACCTCCATTCTGACTTCACACACCTCAATTCTGTGACTTCACACAACTCCATTCTATGATTTCACACCCCTCCATTCTATGACTTCACACACCTCCATTCTGTGACTTCACACATCTCCTTTCTGAGTTGACACACCTCCATTCTATGACTTCACACACCGCCATTCTGACTTCACTCACCTCCATTCTATGACTTCACACAGCTCCATTCAGACTTCACACAGCTCCATTCTATGACTTTGCACACATCTATTCTGACTTCACACACCTCCATTCTGTGACTTCACACACCTCCATTCTTTGACTTCACACACCTCCATTCTATGACTTAACACACCTATATTGTGACTTCGCACACTTCCATTTTGACTTCACACGCCTCAGTTCTGTGCCTTCCACACCTCCATTCTATGATTTCACACACTTCCATTCTATGACTTCACACACCTAGATTCTATGACTTCACACACCTCATTTCTGAGTTGACACACCTCCATTCTGTGATTTCACACACCTCCAATCTGACTTCACAAACCTCCATTCTATGACTTCACACAACTCCATTGTGACGTCACACACCTCCATTCTATGAGTTCACACACCTCCATTCTGACTTCACACACCTCCATTCTATGACTTCACACAGCTAAATTCTGACTTCACACCTCCTTTTGTGACTTCACACTCCACAATTTTGACTTCACACACCTCCATTCTGTGACTTCACACACCTCCATTCTGTGACTTCACACACATGCATTTTGACTTCACACACTTCCATTCTATGACTTCACAAACCTCCATTCTGTGACTTCACACACCTCCATTCCATGACTTCACACACCTCCATTCTATGAGATTACACACCACCAATCTATGAGTTCACACACCTACATTGTGACTTCATACACCTCCATTCTATGACTTCACACACCATCATTATTAGTTCAGAATCATCCATTCTATGACTTCACACACCTCCATTCTAGGACTTCACAAAACTCCGTTCTGTGACCTCACACACCTTCATTTTGACGTCACACACCTCCATTCTGTGACTTCACACACCCCCATTCTGACTTCACACACCTCCATTCTATGACTTCACACACTTCCTTTCTGTGACTTCACACACCTCCATTCTGTGACTTCACTCACCTCCATTCTGTGACTTCACACACCTCCATTCTATGACTTCACCCAGCTCCATTCTGTGACTTAACACACATCTATTCTGTGACTTCATACACCTCATTTCTATGATTTCACACACCTCCATTCTGTGACTTCACAGCCCTCCATTCTGGGTTCACACACCTCCAATCTGTGACTTCACACCCCTCCATTCTGTGACTTCACACACCTCCATTCTATGACTTCCCACAACTCCATTCTATGACTTCACACACGTCCATTCTATGATTTTACACACCTCCATTCTGTGTCTTCACACACCTCCATTCTATGATTTCACACACCTCCATTCTATAACTTAACACACCTATATTGTGAATTCACACCTCCATTCTATGAGTTCACACACATGCATTGTGACTTCACACACCTCCATTCTATGACTTCACCCACCAACATTCTGACTTCACACACCTCCATTTTGACTTCACACGCCTCAGTTCTGTGACTTCACACACCTCCATTCTATGATTTCACACACTTCCATTCAATGACTTGACACACCTAGATTCTATGACTTCACACACCTCATTTCTGAGTTGACACACCTCCGTTCTGTGATTTCACACACCTCCAATCAGACTTCACACACCACCATTCTATGACTTCACACACCTCCATTGTGACTTCACACACCTCCATTCTATGAGTTCACACACCTCCATTCTGACTTCACACACCATCATTCTATGAGTTCACACACCGCCATTCTGACTTCACTCACCTCCATTCTGTGACTTCACACACCTCCATTCTGACTTCACACAGCTCCATCCTATGACTTCGCACACATCTATTCTGACTTCACACACCTCCATTCTGTGACTTCACACACCTCCATTCTATGACTTCACACACCTCCATTCTATGAATTCACACAACTCCATCTGTCTTCACACACCTCCATTCGATGACTTCACACACCTCCATTCTTTGACTTCATGCACCTCCATTCTATGAGTTCACACACATCCATTCTGTGACTTCACAAACCTCCATTCTATGACTTCACAAACCTCCGTTCTGTGACCTCACACACCTTCATTTTGAGGTCACACACCTCCATTCTCTGACTTCACACACCCCCATTCTGACTTCACACACCTCCATTCTATGACTTCACACACTTCCTTTCTGTGACTTCACACACCTCCATTCTGTGACTTCACACACCTCCATTCTGTGACTTCACACACCTCCATTCTATGACTTCACACAGCTCCATTCTGTGACTTAACACACATCCATTCTGTGACTTCATACACCTCATTTCTATGACTTCACACACCTCCATTCTGTGACTTCACAGCCCTCCATTCTGGGTTCACACACCTCCAATCTGTGACTTCACACCCCTCCATTCTTTGACTTCACACACCTCCATTCTATGACTTCCCACAACTCCATTCTATGACTTCACACACGTCCATTCTATGATTTTACACACCTCCATTCTGTGACTTCACACACCTCCATTCTATAAATTCACACACCTCCATTCTGTGACTTCACACACCTCCATTCTATGACTTCACACACCTCCATTCTATGACTTCACACACGTACATTCTGTGACTTCACACACCTCCATTCTATGATTTCACACACCTGCAGTCTGTGACTTCACACACCTCCATTCTATGACTTCACACACCTCCATTCTATAACTTAACACACCCACATTGTGACTTCACACCTCCATTCTATGAGTTCACACACCTGCATTGTGACTTCACACAACTCCATTCTATGACTTCACCCACCAACATTCTGACTTCACACACCTCCATTTTGACTTCACACGCCTAAGTTCTGTGACTTCACACACCTCCATTCTATGATTTCACAAACTTCCATTCTATGACTTCACACACCTAGATTCTATGACTTCACACACCTCATTTCTGAGTTGACACACCTCCGTTCTTTGATTTCACACACCTCCAATCAGACTTCACACACCACCATTCTATGACTTCACACACCTCCATTGTGACTTCACACACCTCCATTCTATGAGTTCACACACCTCCATTCTGACTTCACACACCTCCATTCTATGACTTCACACAGCTCCATTCTGACTTCACACAGCTCCATTCTATGACTTCGCACACATCTATTCTGACTTCGCACACCTCCATTCTGTGACTTCACACACCTCCATTCTGTGACTTCACACACCTCCATTCTGTGACTTCAAACACATCCATTTTGACTTCACACACTTCCGTTCTTTGACTTCACACACCTCCATTCTGTGACTTCACACACCTCCATTCCATGACTTCACACACCTCCATTCTATGAGATTACACACCACCATTCTATGAGTTCACACACCTACATTGTGACTTCACACACCTCCATTCTATGACTTCACACACCTTCATTTTTGCATCAGAATCATCCATTCTATGACTTCACACACCTCCATTCTATGATTTCACAAAATTCGATTCTGTGACTTCACACATCTCCATTCTGACTTCACACACCTCCATTCTATTACTTCTCACACTTCCATTCTATGACTTCACACACCTGCATTCTGTGACTTCACACACCTCCATTGTGAATTCACACACCTGCATTCTGTCACTTCACACACCTCCATTCTGTGATTTCACACACCTCCATTCTGTGACTTCACTCACCTCCATTTTTTGAATTCACATACCTCCATTCTTTGACTTCGCACACCTCCATTCTATGACTTCACACACCTCCATTCCATGAGTTCACACACCTCCATTCTATGAGTTCACACACCACCATTTTGACTTCACACACTTCCATTCTATGACTTCACACACCTTCATTCTTACTTCAGAAACATCCATTCTATGACTTCACACACCTCCATTCTGTGACTTCACACACCTCCATTCTGACTTCACACACCCCCATTCTGTGACTTCACACACCTTCAATCTGTGACTTGACACACCTCCATTCTATTACTTCACACACCTCCATTCTATGACTTCACAAACCTCCAATATATGACTTCACACACCTCCATTCTGTGACTTCACACACCTCCATTCTATGACTTCACACACCTCCATTTTGTGACTTCACACACCTACATTGTGACTTCACACACCTCCATTCTGACTTCACACACCTCAATTCTGTGACTTCACACACCTCCATTCTATGATTTCACACACCTCCATTCCATGACTTCACACACCTCCATTCTATGACTTCACACACCTCCTTTCTGAGTTGACACACCTCCATTCTATGACTTCACACACCTCCAATCTGACTTCACACACCTCCATTCTATGACTTCACACACCTCCATTCTGTGACTTCAAAAACCTCCATTCTATGACTTCACACACCTCCATTGTGACTTCACACACCATCATTCTATGAGTTCACACACCGCCATTCTGACTTCACTCACCTCCATTCTGTGACTTCACACACCTCCATTCTGACTTCACACAGCTCCATCCTATGACTTCGCACACATCTATTCTGACTTCACACACCTCCATTCTGTGACTTCACACACCTCCATTCTATGACTTCACACACCTCCATTCTATGACTTCACACACCTCGATTCTGAGTTCACACACCTCCATTTTGAGATTTCACACACCGACATTCTCAGACTTCACGCACCTCCATTCTATGACTTCACACACCTAAATTCTATGACTTCACACACCTCCATTGTATGACTTCACACACCTCTATTCTGTGCCTTCACACACCTCCATTCTATGACCTCACACACCTCCATTCTATGACTTCACACACCTGCATTGTGACTTCACACACCTCCATTCTATGAGATCACACACCTCCATTCTGACTTCACACACCTCCATTCTATGACTTCACACACTTCCATTCTGACTTCACACACCTCCATTCTATGAATTCACACAACTCCATCTGTCTTCACACACCTCCATTCGATGACTTCACACACCTCCATTCTTTGACTTCATGCACCTCCATTCTATGAGTTCACACACCTCCATTCTGTGACTTCACACACCTCCATGCTATGACTTCACACACCATCATTATTACTTCAGAATCATCCATTCTATGACTTCACACACCTCCATTTTATGACTTCACAAACCTCCGTTCTGTGACCTCACACACCTTCATTTTGAGGTCACAAACCTCCATTCTGTGACTTCACACACCCCCATTCTGACCTCACACACCTCCATTCTATGACTTCACACACTTCCTTTCTGTGACTTCACACACCTCCATTCTGTGACTTCACACACCTCCATTCTGTGACTTCACACACCTCCATTCTATGACTTCACACAGCTCCATTCTGTGACTTAACACACATCCATTCTGTGACTTCATACACCTCATTTCTATGACTTCACACACCTCCATTCTGTACTTCACAGCCCTCCATTCTGGGTTCACACACCTCCAATCTGTGACTTCACACCCCTCCATTCTGTGACTTCACACACCTCCATTCTATGACTTCCCACAACTCCATTCTATGACTTCACACACGTCCATTCTATGATTTTACACACCTCCATTCTGTGACTTCACACACCTCCATTCTATACATTCACACACCTCCATTCTGTGACTTCACACACCTCCATTCTATGACTTCACACACCTCCATTCTGTGACTTCACACACGTACATTCTGTGACTTCACACACCTCCATTCTATGATTTCACACACCTGCAGTCTGTGACTTCACACATCTCCATTCTATGACTTCACACCCCTCCATTCTATAACTTAACACACCCACATTGTGACTTCACACCTCCATTCTATGAGTTCACACACCTGCATTGTGACTTCACACACCTCCATTCTATGACTTCACCCACCAACATTCTGACTTCACACACCTCCATTTTGACTTCACACGCCTAAGTTCTGTGACTTCACACACCTCCATTCTATGATTTCACACACTTCCATTCTATGACTTCACACACCTCATTTCTGAGTTGACACACCTCCGTTCTTTGATTTCACACACCTCCAATCAGACTTCACACACCACCATTCTATGACTTCACACACCTCCATTGTGACTTCACACACCTCCATTCTATGAGTTCACACACCTCCATTCTGACTTCACACACCTCCATTCTATGACTTCACACAGCTCCATTCTGACTTCACACAGCTCCATTCTATGACTTCGCACACATCTATTCTGACTTCGCACACCTCCATTCTGTGACTTCACACACCTCCATTCTGTGACTTCACACACCTCCATTCTGTGACTTCAAACACATCCATTTTGACTTCACACACTTCCGTTCTTTGACTTCACACACCTCCATTCTGTGACTTCACACACCTCCATTCCATGACTTCACACACCTCCATTCTATGAGATTACACACCACCATTCTATGAGTTCACACACCTACATTGTGACTTCACACACCTCCATTCTATGACTTCACACACCTTCATTTTTGCATCAGAATCATCCATTCTATGACTTCACACACCTCCATTCTATGATTTCACAAAATTCGATTCTGTGACTTCACACATCTCCATTCTGACTTCACACACCTCCATTCTATTACTTCTCACACTTCCATTCTATGACTTCACACACCTGCATTCTGTGACTTCACACACCTCCATTGTGAATTCACACACCTGCATTCTGTCACTTCACACACCTCCATTCTGTGATTTCACACACCTCCATTCTGTGACTTCACTCACCTCCATTTTTTGAATTCACATACCTCCATTCTTTGACTTCGCACACCTCCATTCTATGACTTCACACACCTCCATTCCATGAGTTCACACACCTCCATTCTATGAGTTCACACACCACCATTTTGACTTCACACACCTCCATTCTATGACTTCACACACCTTCATTCTTACTTCAGAAACATCCATTCTATGACCTCACACACCTCCATTCTGTGACTTCACACACCTCCATTCTGACTTCACACACCCCCATTCTGTGACTTCACACACCTTCAATCTGTGACTTGACACACCTCCATTCTATTACTTCACACACCTCCATTCTATGACTTCACAAACCTCCAATATATGACTTCACACACCTCCATTCTGTGACTTCACACACCTCCATTCTATGACTTCACACACCTCCATTTTGTGACTTCACACACCTACATTGTGACTTCACACACCTCCATTCTGACTTCACACACCTCAATTCTGTGACTTCACACACCTCCATTCTATGATTTCACACACCTCCATTCCATGACTTCACACACCTCCATTCTATGACTTCACACACCTCCTTTCTGAGTTGACACACCTCCATTCTATGACTTCACACACCTCCAATCTGACTTCACACACCTCCATTCTATGACTTCACACACCTCCATTCTGTGACTTCAAAAACCTCCATTCTGTGACTTCAAAAACCTCCATTCTATGACTTCACACACCTCCATTGTGACTTCACACACCATCATTCTATGAGTTCACACACCGCCATTCTGACTTCACTCACCTCCATTCTGTGACTTCACACACCTCCATTCTGACTTCACACAGCTCCATCCTATGACTTCGCACACATCTATTCTGACTTCACACACCTCCATTCTGTGACTTCACACACCTCCATTCTATGACTTCACACACCTCCATTCTATGACTTCACACACCTCGATTCTGAGTTCACACACCTCCATTTTGAGATTTCACACACCGACATTCTCAGACTTCACGCACCTCCATTCTATGACTTCACACACCTAAATTCTATGACTTCACACACCTCCATTGTATGACTTCACACACCTCTATTCTGTGCCTTCACACACCTCCATTCTATGACCTCACACACCTCCATTCTATGACTTCACACACCTGCATTGTGACTTCACACACCTCCATTCTATGAGATCACACACCTCCATTCTGACTTCACACACCTCCATTCTATGACTTCACACACTTCCATTCTGACTTCACACACCTCCATTCTATGAATTCACACAACTCCATCTGTCTTCACACACCTCCATTCGATGACTTCACACACCTCCATTCTTTGACTTCATGCACCTCCATTCTATGAGTTCACACACCTCCATTCTGTGACTTCACACACCTCCATGCTATGACTTCACACACCATCATTATTACTTCAGAATCATCCATTCTATGACTTCACACACCTCCATTTTATGACTTCACAAACCTCCGTTCTGTGACCTCACACACCTTCATTTTGAGGTCACAAACCTCCATTCTGTGACTTCACACACCCCCATTCTGACCTCACACACCTCCATTCTATGACTTCACACACTTCCTTTCTGTGACTTCACACACCTCCATTCTGTGACTTCACACACCTCCATTCTGTGACTTCACACACCTCCATTCTATGACTTCACACAGCTCCATTCTGTGACTTAACACACATCCATTCTGTGACTTCATACACCTCATTTCTATGACTTCACACACCTCCATTCTGTACTTCACAGCCCTCCATTCTGGGTTCACACACCTCCAATCTGTGACTTCACACCCCTCCATTCTGTGACTTCACACACCTCCATTCTATGACTTCCCACAACTCCATTCTATGACTTCACACACGTCCATTCTATGATTTTACACACCTCCATTCTGTGACTTCACACACCTCCATTCTATACATTCACACACCTCCATTCTGTGACTTCACACACCTCCATTCTATGACTTCACACACCTCCATTCTGTGACTTCACACACGTACATTCTGTGACTTCACACACCTCCATTCTATGATTTCACACACCTGCAGTCTGTGACTTCACACATCTCCATTCTATGACTTCACACACCTCCATTCTATAACTTAACACACCCACATTGTGACTTCACACCTCCATTCTATGAGTTCACACACCTGCATTGTGACTTCACACACCTCCATTCTATGACTTCACCCACCAACATTCTGACTTCACACACCTCCATTTTGACTTCACACGCCTAAGTTCTGTGACTTCACACACCTCCATTCTATGATTTCACACACTTCCATTCTATGACTTCACACACCTCATTTCTGAGTTGACACACCTCCGTTCTTTGATTTCACACACCTCCAATCAGACTTCACACACCACCATTCTATGACTTCACACACCTCCACTGTGACTTCACACACCTCCATTCTATGAGTTCACACACCTCCATTCTGACTTCACACACCTCCATTCTATGACTTCACACAGCTCCATTCTGACTTCACACAGCTCCATTCTATGACTTCGCACACATCTATTCTGACTTCACACACCTCCATTCTGTGACTTCACATACCTCCATTCTGTGACTTCACACACCTCCATTCTGTGACTTCACACACATCCATTTTGACTTCACACACTTCCGTTCTTTGACTTCACACACCTCCATTCTGTGACTTCACACACCTCCATTCCATGACTTCACACACCTCCATTCTATGAGATTACACACCACCATTCTATGAGTTCACACACCTACATTGTGACTTCACACACCTCCATTCTATGACTTCACACACCTTCATTTTTGCATCAGAATCATCCATTCTATGACTTCACACACCTCCATTGTATGATTTCACAAAATTCGATTCTGTGACTTCACACATCTCCATTCTGACTTCACACACATCCATTCTATTACTTCACACACTTCCATTCTATGACTTCACACACCTCCATTCTGTGACTTCACACACCTCCATTGTGAATTCACACACCTGCATTCTGTCACTTCACACACCTCCATTCTGTGATTTCACACACCTCCATTCTGTGACTTCACTCACCTCCATTTTTTGAATTCACATACCTCCATTCTTTGACTTCGCACACCTCCATTCCATGACTTCACACACCTCCATTCCATGAGTTCACACACCTCCATTCTATGAGTTCACACACCACCATTTTGACTTCACACACCTCCATTCTATGACTTCACACACCTTCATTCTTACTTCAGAAACATCCATTCTATGACTTCACACACCTCCATTCTGTGACTTCACACACCTCCATTCTGACTTCACACACCCCCATTCTGTGACTTCACACACCTTCAATCTGTGACTTGACACACCTCCATTCTATTACTTCACACACCTCCATTCTATGACTTCACAAACCTCCAATATATGACTTCACACACCTCCATTCTGTGACTTCACACACCTCCATTCTATGACTTCACACACCTCGATTTTGTGACTTCACACACCTACATTGTGACTTCACACACCTCCATTCTGACTTCACACACCTCAATTCTGTGACTTCACACACCTCCATTCTATGATTTCACACACCTCCATTCCATGACTTCACACACCTCCATTCTATGACTTCACACACCTCCTTTCTGAGTTGACACACCTCCATTCTATGACTTCACACACCTCCAATCTGACTTCACACACCTCCATTCTATGACTTCACACACCTCCATTCTGTGACTTCAAAAACCTCCATTCTATGACTTCACACACCTCCATTGTGACTTCACACACCATCATTCTATGAGTTCACACACCGCCATTCTGACTTCACTCACCTCCATTCTGTGACTTCACACACCTCCATTCTGACTTCACACAGCTCCATCCTATGACTTCGCACACATCTATTCTGACTTCACACACCTCCATTCTGTGACTTCACACACCTCCATTCTATGACTTCACACACCTCCATTCTATGACTTCACACACCTCGATTCTGAGTTCACACACCTCCATTTTGAGATTTCACACACCTACATTCTCAGACTTCACACACCTCCATTCTATGACTTCACACACCTAACTTCTATGACTTCACACACCTCCATTGTATAACTTCACACACCTCTATTCTGTGACTTCACACACCTCCATTCTATGACCTCACACACCTCCATTCTATGACTTCACACACCTGCATTGTGACTTCACACACCTCCATTCTATGAGATCAAACACCTCCATTCTGACTTCACACACCTCCATTCTATGACTTCACACACTTCCATTCTGACTTCACACACCTCCATTCTATGAATTCACACAACTCCATCTGTCTTCACACACCTCCATTCGATGACTTCACACACCTCCATTCTTTGACTTCATGCACCTCCATTCTATGAGTTCACACACCTCCATTCTGTGACTTCACACACCTCCATTCTATGACTTCACACACCATCATTATTACTTCAGAATCATCCATTCTATGACTTCACACACCTCCATTCTATGACTTCACAAACCTCCGTTCTGTGACCTCACACACCTTCATTTTGAGGTCACACACCTCCATTCTGTGACTTCACACACCCCCATTCTGACTTCACACACCTCCATTCTATGACTTCACACACTTCCTTTCTGTGACTTCACACACCTCCATTCTGTGACTTCACACACCTCCATTCTGTGACTTCACACAGCTCTATTCTGTGACTTCACACACTTCCTTTCTGTGACTCCACACACCTCAATTCTGTGACTTCACACACCTCCATTCTATGACTTCACACACTTCCTTTCTGTGACTTCACACAGCTCCATTCTGTGACTTAACACATATCCATTCTGTGACTTCATACACCTCATTTCTATGACTTCACACACCTCCATTCTGTGACTTCACAGCCCTCCAGTCTGGGTTCACACACCTCCAATCTGTGACTTCACACCCCTCCATTCTGTGACTTCACACACCTCCATTCTATGACTTCCCACAACTCCATTCTATGACTTCACACACGTCCATTCTATGATTTTACACACCTCCATTCTGTGACTTCACACACCTCCATTCTATAAATTCACACACCTCCATTCTGTGACTTCACACACCTCCATTCTATGACTTCACACACCTCCATTCTATGACTTCACACACGTACATTCTGTGACTTCACACACCTCCATTCTATGATTTCACACACCTGCAGTCTGTGACTTCACACACCTCCATTCTATGACTTCACACACCTCCATTCTATAACTTAACACACCCACATTGTGACTTCACACCTCCATTCTATGAGTTCACACACCTGCATTGTGACTTCACACACCTCCATTCTATGACTTCACCCACCAACATTCTGACTTCACACACCTCCATTTTGACTTCACACGCCTAAGTTCTGTGACTTCACACACCTCCATTCTATGATTTCACACACTTCCATTCTATGACTTCACACACCTAGATTCTATGACTTCACACACCTCATTTCTGAGTTGACACACCTCCGTTCTTTGATTTCACACACCTCCAATCAGACTTCACACACCACCATTCTATGAGTTCACACACCTCCATTCTGACTTCACACACCTCCATTCTATGACTTCACACAGCTCCATTCTGACTTCACACAGCTCCATTCTATGACTTCGCACACATCTATTCTGACTTCACACACCTCCATTCTGTGACTTCACACACCTCCATTCTTTGACTTCACACACCTCCATTCTGTGACTTCACACACCTCCATCCCATGACTTCACACACCTCCATTCTATGAGATTACACACCACCATTCTATGAGTTCACACACCTACATTGTGACTTCACACACCTCCATTCTATGACTTCACACACCTTCATTTTTGCATCAGAATCATCCATTCTATGACTTCACACACCTCCATTGTATGATTTCACAAAATTCGATTCTGTGACTTCACACATCTCCATTCTGACTTCACACACCTCCATTCTATTACTTCACACACTTCCATTCTATGACTTCACACACCTCCATTCTGTGACTTCACACACCTCCATTGTGAATTCACACACCTGCATTCTGTCACTTCACACACCTCCATTCTGTGATTTCACACACCTCCATTCTGTGACTTCACTCACCTCCATTTTTTGAATTCACATACCTCCATTCTTTGACTTCGCACACCTCCATTCCATGACTTCACACACCTCCATTCCATGAGTTCACACACCTCCATTCTATGAGTTCACACACCACCATTTTGACTTCACACACCTCCATTCTATGACTTCACACACCTTCATTCTTACTTCAGAAACATCCATTCTATGACTTCACACACCTCCATTCTGTGACTTCACACACCTCCATTCTGACTTCACACACCCCCATTCTGTGACTTAACACACCTTCAATCTGTGACTTGACACACCTCCATTCTATTACTTCACACACCTCCATTCTATGACTTCACAAACCTCCAATATATGACTTCACACACCTCCATTCTGTGACTTCACACACCTCCATTCTATGACTTCACACACCTCCATTTTGTGACTTCACACACCTACATTGTGACTTCACACACCTCCATTCTGACTTCACACACCTCAATTCTGTGACTTCACACACCTCCATTCTATGATTTCACACACCTCCATTCCATGACTTCACACACCTCCTTTCTGAGTTGACACACCTCCATTCTATGACTTCACACACCTCCAATCTGACTTCACACACCTCCATTCTATGACTTCACACACCTCCATTCTGTGACTTCAAAAACCTCCATTCTATGACTTCACACACCTCCATTGTGACTTCACACACCATCATTCTTTGAGTTCACACACCGCCATTCTGACTTCACTCACCTCCATTCTGTGACTTCACACACCTCCATTCTGACTTCACACAGCTCCATCCTATGACTTCGCACACATCTATTCTGACTTCACACACCTCCATTCTTTGACTTCACACACCTCCATTCTATGACTTCACACACCTCCATTCTATGACTTCACACACCTCGATTCTGAGTTCACACACCTCCATTTTGAGATTTCACACACCTACATTCTCAGACTTCACACACCTCCATTCTATGACTTCACACACCTAAATTCTATGACTTCACACACCTCCATTGTATGACTTCACACACCTCTATTCTGTGCCTTCACACACCTCCATTCTATGACCTCACACACCTCCATTCTATGACTTCGCACACCTGCATTGTGACTTCACAAACCTCCATTCTATGAGTTCACACACTTCCATTCTGACTTCACACACCTCCATTCTATGAATTCACACAACTCCATCTGTCTTCACACACCTCCATTCGATGACTTCACACACCTCCATTCTTTGACTTCATGCAGCTCCATTCTATGAGTTCACACACCTCCATTCTGTGACTTCACACACCTTTATTGTTTGACTTCACACACCTCCATTCTTTGACTTCACACACCTCCATTCCATGACTTCACACACCTCCATTCTATGAGTTCACACACCTCCATTCTATGATTCACACACCTCCATTTTGACTTCACACACCTCCATTCTTTGACTTCATACACCTTCGTTCTCACTTCAGAAACATCCATTCTATGACTTCAGGCACCTCCATTCTATGACTTCACAAACCTCCGTTCTGTGACCACACAACTCCATTCTGAGTTCCCACACCTCCATTCTGTGACTTCACTCACCTCCATCCTGACTTCACACACCTCCATTCTGACTTCACACACCTCCATTCTTTGACTTCACACACCTCCATTCCATGACTTCACACACCTCCATTCTGTGATTTCACACACCTCCATTCTGTGACTTCACTCACCTCCATTTTTTGAATTCACATACCTCCATTCTTTGACTTCGCACACCTCCATTCCATGACTTCACACACCTCCATTCCATGAGTTCACACACCTCCATTCTATGAGTTCACACACCACCATTTTGACTTCACACACCTCCATTCTATGACTTCACACACCTTCATTCTTACTTCAGAAACATCCATTCTATGACTTCACACACCTCCATTCTGTGACTTCACACACCTCCATTCTGACTTCACACACCCCCATTCTGTGACTTAACACACCTTCAATCTGTGACTTGACACACCTCCATTCTATTACTTCACACACCTCCATTCTATGACTTCACAAACCTCCAATATATGACTTCACACACCTCCATTCTGTGACTTCACACACCTCCATTCTATGACTTCACACACCTCCATTTTGTGACTTCACACACCTACATTGTGACTTCACACACCTCCATTCTGACTTCACACACCTCAATTCTGTGACTTCACACACCTCCATTCTATGATTTCACACACCTCCATTCCATGACTTCACACACCTCCTTTCTGAGTTGACACACCTCCATTCTATGACTTCACACACCTCCAATCTGACTTCACACACCTCCATTCTATGACTTCACACACCTCCATTCTGTGACTTCAAAAACCTCCATTCTATGACTTCACACACCTCCATTGTGACTTCACACACCATCATTCTTTGAGTTCACACACCGCCATTCTGACTTCACTCACCTCCATTCTGTGACTTCACACACCTCCATTCTGACTTCACACAGCTCCATCCTATGACTTCGCACACATCTATTCTGACTTCACACACCTCCATTCTTTGACTTCACACACCTCCATTCTATGACTTCACACACCTCCATTCTATGACTTCACACACCTCGATTCTGAGTTCACACACCTCCATTTTGAGATTTCACACACCTACATTCTCAGACTTCACACACCTCCATTCTATGACTTCACACACCTAAATTCTATGACTTCACACACCTCCATTGTATGACTTCACACACCTCTATTCTGTGCCTTCACACACCTCCATTCTATGACCTCACACACCTCCATTCTATGACTTCGCACACCTGCATTGTGACTTCACAAACCTCCATTCTATGAGTTCACACACTTCCATTCTGACTTCACACACCTCCATTCTATGAATTCACACAACTCCATCTGTCTTCACACACCTCCATTCGATGACTTCACACACCTCCATTCTTTGACTTCATGCAGCTCCATTCTATGAGTTCACACACCTCCATTCTGTGACTTCACACACCTTTATTGTTTGACTTCACACACCTCCATTCTTTGACTTCACACACCTCCATTCCATGACTTCACACACCTCCATTCTATGAGTTCACACACCTCCATTCTATGATTCACACACCTCCATTTTGACTTCACACACCTCCATTCTTTGACTTCATACACCTTCGTTCTCACTTCAGAAACATCCATTCTATGACTTCAGGCACCTCCATTCTATGACTTCACAAACCTCCGTTCTGTGACCACACAACTCCATTCTGAGTTCCCACACCTCCATTCTGTGACTTCACTCACCTCCATCCTGACTTCACACACCTCCATTCTGACTTCACAAACCTCAATTCTTTGACTTCACACACCTCCATTCTATGATTTCACACTCTTCCATTCTATGAATTCACACACCCCCATTGTATGACTTCACACACCCCCATTGTGACTTCACACACTCCATTCTATGAGTTCACACACCTCCATTCTGACTTCACACACCTCCATTCTATGGCTTCACACAGCTGCATTCTGACTTCAGACACCTCCATTTGTGACTTCACACACCACAATTTTGACTTCAAACACCTTCATTCTGTGAATTCACACACCTCCATTCTGTGACTTCACACACCTCCATTTTGACTTCACACACTTCCATTCTTTGACTTAACACACCTGCATTCTGTGACTTCACACACCACCATTGTTTGACTTCACAACCTATATTCTTGGACTTCACACACCTCCATTCCATGACTTCACACATCTCCATTTTATGAGTTCACCCACCTTCATTCTACTTCAGAAACATCCATTCTATGACTTCACACACCTCCATTCTATGACTTCACAAACCTCCATTCTGTGACTTCACACACCTCCATTCTGAGTTCACACACCTCAATTCCGTGACTTCACACACCTCAATTCTCACTTCACACACCTAAATTCTATGACTTCACACAATTCCATTCTATGACTTCACACACCTCCATTCTTTGACTTCACACACCTCCATTGTGAGTTCACACACCTCCATTCTGTGACTTCACACACCTCCATTCTGTGACTTCACAAACCTCCATTCTGTGACTTCACACACCTCCATTCTATGATTTCTCACACCTCCATTCTATTAATTCACACACCTCCATTCTGTGACTTCACACAACTCCATTCTATGACTTCCCACAACTCCATTCTGTGACTTCACACACCTCCATTCTGAGTTCACAAACCTCCATTCTGTGACTTCACACACCTCCATTCTATGAGTTCACACACCTCCATACTATGACTTCACACACCTCCAGTCTTTGAGTTCACACCCCTCCATTCTGTGACTTCACACACCTGCATTCTCTAAATTCACACACCTCCATTGTGACTTCCCACACCTCCAATCTGAGTTCACACACCTCCGTTCTGACTTCACACACCTCCATTCTATGACTTCACACACCTGAATTCTGTGACTTCACACGCCTCCATTATGACTTCATACACCTCCATTCTATGACTTCACACCCCTCCATTCTATGACTTCACACACCTAGATTCTGTGACTTCACACACCTCCATTCTGAGTTCACACACCTCCATTCTTTGAATTCACAGACCTCCATTCTGACTTCACACAGCTCCATAAAATGCCTTCACACACCTCCATTCTGCGACTTCGCACACCTCCATTCTGACTTCACACAGCTCCATTCTCTGACTTCCCACACCTCCTTTCTATGATTTCACACACCTCCATTCTAGGACTTCACACACCTCCATTCTGTGACTTCACACACCTCCATTCTGAGTTCAAACACCTCCGTTCTGTGACTTAACACACCTCCATTCTGTGACTTCGCACACCTCCATTCCATGACTTCACACACCTCCATTCCATGAGTTCACACACCTCCATTCTATGACTTCACACACCTTCATTCGTACTTCAGAAACATCCATTCTATGACTTCACACACCTCCATTCTGTGACTTCACACACCTCCATTCTGACTTCACACACCCCCATTCTGTGACTTCACACACCTTCAATCTGTGACTTGACACACCTCCATTCTATTACTTCACACACCTCCATTCTATGACTTCACAAACCTCCAATATATGACTTCACACACCTCCATTCTGTGACTTCACACACCTCCATTCTATGACTGCACACACCTCCATTTTGTGACTTCACACACCTACATTGTGACTTCACACACCTCCATTCTGACTTCACACACCTCAATTCTGTGACTTCACACACCTCCATTCTATGATTTCACACACCTACATTCCATGACTTCACACACCTCCATTCTATGACTTCACACACCTCCTTTCTGAGTTGACACACCTCCATTCTATGACTTCACACACCTCCAATCTGACTTCACACACCTCCATTCTATGACTTCACACACCTCCATTCTGTGACTTCAAAAACCTCCATTCTATGACTTCACACACCTCCATTGTGACTTCACACACCATCATTCTATGAGTTCACACACCGCCATTCTGACTTCACTCACCTCCATTCTGTGACTTCACACACCTCCATGCTGACTTCACACAGCTCCATCCTATGACTTCGCACACATCTATTCTGACTTCACACACCTCCATTCTGTGACTTCACACACCTCCATTCTATGACTTCACACACCTCCATTCTATGACTTCACACACCTCGATTCTGAGTTCACACACCTCCATTTTGAGATTTCACACACCTACATTCTCAGACTTCACACACCTCCATTCTATGACTTCACACACCTAAATTCTATGACTTCACACACCTCCATTGTATGACTTCACACACCTCTATTCTGTGCCTTCACACACCTCCATTCTATGACCTCACACACCTCCATTCTATGACTTCACACACCTGCATTGTGACTTCACACACCTCCATTCTATGAGATCACACACCTCCATTCTGACTTCACACACCTCCATTCTATGACTTCACACACTTCCATTCTGACTTCACACACCTCCATTCTATGAATTCACACAACTCCATCTGTCTTCACACACCTCCATTCGATGACTTCACACACCTCCATTCTTTGACTTCATGCACCTCCATTCTATGAGTTCACACACCTCCATTCTGTGACTTCACACACCTCCATGCTATGACTTCACACACCATCATTATTACTTCAGAATCATCCATTCTATGACTTCACACACCTCCATTTTATGACTTCACAAACCTCCGTTCTGTGACCTCACACACCTTCATTTTGAGGTCACAAACCTCCATTCTGTGACTTCACACACCCCCATTCTGACCTCACACACCTCCATTCTATGACTTCACACACTTCCTTTCTGTGACTTCACACACCTCCATTCTGTGACTTCACACACCTCCATTCTGTGACTTCACACACCTCCATTCTATGACTTCACACAGCTCCATTCTGTGACTTAACACACATCCATTCTGTGACTTCATACACCTCATTTCTATGACTTCACACACCTCCATTCTGTACTTCACAGCCCTCCATTCTGGGTTCACACACCTCCAATCTGTGACTTCACACCCCTCCATTCTGTGACTTCACACACCTCCATTCTATGACTTCCCACAACTCCATTCTATGACTTCACACACGTCCATTCTATGATTTTACACACCTCCATTCTGTGACTTCACACACCTCCATTCTATACATTCACACACCTCCATTCTGTGACTTCACACACCTCCATTCTATGACTTCACACACCTCCATTCTGTGACTTCACACACGTACATTCTGTGACTTCACACACCTCCATTCTATGATTTCACACACCTGCAGTCTGTGACTTCACACATCTCCATTCTATGACTTCACACCCCTCCATTCTATAACTTAACACACCCACATTGTGACTTCACACCTCCATTCTATGAGTTCACACACCTGCATTGTGACTTCACACACCTCCATTCTATGACTTCACCCACCAACATTCTGACTTCACACACCTCCATTTTGACTTCACACGCCTAAGTTCTGTGACTTCACACACCTCCATTCTATGATTTCACACACTTCCATTCTATGACTTCACACACCTCATTTCTGAGTTGACACACCTCCGTTCTTTGATTTCACACACCTCCAATCAGACTTCACACACCACCATTCTATGACTTCACACACCTCCATTGTGACTTCACACACCTCCATTCTATGAGTTCACACACCTCCATTCTGACTTCACACACCTCCATTCTATGACTTCACACAGCTCCATTCTGACTTCACACAGCTCCATTCTATGACTTCGCACACATCTATTCTGACTTCGCACACCTCCATTCTGTGACTTCACACACCTCCATTCTGTGACTTCACACACCTCCATTCTGTGACTTCAAACACATCCATTTTGACTTCACACACTTCCGTTCTTTGACTTCACACACCTCCATTCTGTGACTTCACACACCTCCATTCCATGACTTCACACACCTCCATTCTATGAGATTACACACCACCATTCTATGAGTTCACACACCTACATTGTGACTTCACACACCTCCATTCTATGACTTCACACACCTTCATTTTTGCATCAGAATCATCCATTCTATGACTTCACACACCTCCATTCTATGATTTCACAAAATTCGATTCTGTGACTTCACACATCTCCATTCTGACTTCACACACCTCCATTCTATTACTTCTCACACTTCCATTCTATGACTTCACACACCTGCATTCTGTGACTTCACACACCTCCATTGTGAATTCACACACCTGCATTCTGTCACTTCACACACCTCCATTCTGTGATTTCACACACCTCCATTCTGTGACTTCACTCACCTCCATTTTTTGAATTCACATACCTCCATTCTTTGACTTCGCACACCTCCATTCTATGACTTCACACACCTCCATTCCATGAGTTCACACACCTCCATTCTATGAGTTCACACACCACCATTTTGACTTCACACACCTCCATTCTATGACTTCACACACCTTCATTCTTACTTCAGAAACATCCATTCTATGACCTCACACACCTCCATTCTGTGACTTCACACACCTCCATTCTGACTTCACACACCCCCATTCTGTGACTTCACACACCTTCAATCTGTGACTTGACACACCTCCATTCTATTACTTCACACACCTCCATTCTATGACTTCACAAACCTCCAATATATGACTTCACACACCTCCATTCTGTGACTTCACACACCTCCATTCTATGACTTCACACACCTCCATTTTGTGACTTCACACACCTACATTGTGACTTCACACACCTCCATTCTGACTTCACACACCTCAATTCTGTGACTTCACACACCTCCATTCTATGATTTCACACACCTCCATTCCATGACTTCACACACCTCCATTCTATGACTTCACACACCTCCTTTCTGAGTTGACACACCTCCATTCTATGACTTCACACACCTCCAATCTGACTTCACACACCTCCATTCTATGACTTCACACACCTCCATTCTGTGACTTCAAAAACCTCCATTCTGTGACTTCAAAAACCTCCATTCTATGACTTCACACACCTCCATTGTGACTTCACACACCATCATTCTATGAGTTCACACACCGCCATTCTGACTTCACTCACCTCCATTCTGTGACTTCACACACCTCCATTCTGACTTCACACAGCTCCATCCTATGACTTCGCACACATCTATTCTGACTTCACACAGCTCCATTCTGTGACTTCACACACCTCCATTCTATGACTTCACACACCTCCATTCTATGACTTCACACACCTCGATTCTGAGTTCACACACCTCCATTTTGAGATTTCACACACCGACATTCTCAGACTTCACGCACCTCCATTCTATGACTTCACACACCTAAATTCTATGACTTCACACACCTCCATTGTATGACTTCACACACCTCTATTCTGTGCCTTCACACACCTCCATTCTATGACCTCACACACCTCCATTCTATGACTTCACACACCTGCATTGTGACTTCACACACCTCCATTCTATGAGATCACACACCTCCATTCTGACTTCACACACCTCCATTCTATGACTTCACACACTTCCATTCTGACTTCACACACCTCCATTCTATGAATTCACACAACTCCATCTGTCTTCACACACCTCCATTCGATGACTTCACACACCTCCATTCTTTGACTTCATGCACCTCCATTCTATGAGTTCACACACCTCCATTCTGTGACTTCACACACCTCCATGCTATGACTTCACACACCATCATTATTACTTCAGAATCATCCATTCTATGACTTCACACACCTCCATTTTATGACTTCACAAACCTCCGTTCTGTGACCTCACACACCTTCATTTTGAGGTCACAAACCTCCATTCTGTGACTTCACACACCCCCATTCTGACCTCACACACCTCCATTCTATGACTTCACACACTTCCTTTCTGTGACTTCACACACCTCCATTCTGTGACTTCACACACCTCCATTCTGTGACTTCACACACCTCCATTCTATGACTTCACACAGCTCCATTCTGTGACTTAACACACATCCATTCTGTGACTTCATACACCTCATTTCTATGACTTCACACACCTCCATTCTGTACTTCACAGCCCTCCATTCTGGGTTCACACACCTCCAATCTGTGACTTCACACCCCTCCATTCTGTGACTTCACACACCTCCATTCTATGACTTCCCACAACTCCATTCTATGACTTCACACACGTCCATTCTATGATTTTACACACCTCCATTCTGTGACTTCACACACCTCCATTCTATACATTCACACACCTCCATTCTGTGACTTCACACACCTCCATTCTATGACTTCACACACCTCCATTCTGTGACTTCACACACGTACATTCTGTGACTTCACACACCTCCATTCTATGATTTCACACACCTGCAGTCTGTGACTTCACACATCTCCATTCTATGACTTCACACACCTCCATTCTATAACTTAACACACCCACATTGTGACTTCACACCTCCATTCTATGAGTTCACACACCTGCATTGTGACTTCACACACCTCCATTCTATGACTTCACCCACCAACATTCTGACTTCACACACCTCCATTTTGACTTCACACGCCTAAGTTCTGTGACTTCACACACCTCCATTCTATGATTTCACACACTTCCATTCTATGACTTCACACACCTCATTTCTGAGTTGACACACCTCCGTTCTTTGATTTCACACACCTCCAATCAGACTTCACACACCACCATTCTATGACTTCACACACCTCCACTGTGACTTCACACACCTCCATTCTATGAGTTCACACACCTCCATTCTGACTTCACACACCTCCATTCTATGACTTCACACAGCTCCATTCTGACTTCACACAGCTCCATTCTATGACTTCGCACACATCTATTCTGACTTCACACACCTCCATTCTGTGACTTCACATACCTCCATTCTGTGACTTCACACACCTCCATTCTGTGACTTCACACACATCCATTTTGACTTCACACACTTCCGTTCTTTGACTTCACACACCTCCATTCTGTGACTTCACACACCTCCATTCCATGACTTCACACACCTCCATTCTATGAGATTACACACCACCATTCTATGAGTTCACACACCTACATTGTGACTTCACACACCTCCATTCTATGACTTCACACACCTTCATTTTTGCATCAGAATCATCCATTCTATGACTTCACACACCTCCATTGTATGATTTCACAAAATTCGATTCTGTGACTTCACACATCTCCATTCTGACTTCACACACATCCATTCTATTACTTCACACACTTCCATTCTATGACTTCACACACCTCCATTCTGTGACTTCACACACCTCCATTGTGAATTCACACACCTGCATTCTGTCACTTCACACACCTCCATTCTGTGATTTCACACACCTCCATTCTGTGACTTCACTCACCTCCATTTTTTGAATTCACATACCTCCATTCTTTGACTTCGCACACCTCCATTCCATGACTTCACACACCTCCATTCCATGAGTTTACACACCTCCATTCTATGAGTTCACACACCACCATTTTGACTTCACACACCTCCATTCTATGACTTCACACACCTTCATTCTTACTTCAGAAACATCCATTCTATGACTTCACACACCTCCATTCTGTGACTTCACACACCTCCATTCTGACTTCACACACCCCCATTCTGTGACTTCACACACCTTCAATCTGTGACTTGACACACCTCCATTCTATTACTTCACACACCTCCATTCTATGACTTCACAAACCTCCAATATATGACTTCACACACCTCCATTCTGTGACTTCACACACCTCCATTCTATGACTTCACACACCTCGATTTTGTGACTTCACACACCTACATTGTGACTTCACACACCTCCATTCTGACTTCACACACCTCAATTCTGTGACTTCACACACCTCCATTCTATGATTTCACACACCTCCATTCCATGACTTCACACACCTCCATTCTATGACTTCACACACCTCCTTTCTGAGTTGACACACCTCCATTCTATGACTTCACACACCTCCAATCTGACTTCACACACCTCCATTCTATGACTTCACACACCTCCATTCTGTGACTTCAAAAACCTCCATTCTATGACTTCACACACCTCCATTGTGACTTCACACACCATCATTCTATGAGTTCACACACCGCCATTCTGACTTCACTCACCTCCATTCTGTGACTTCACACACCTCCATTCTGACTTCACACAGCTCCATCCTATGACTTCGCACACATCTATTCTGACTTCACACACCTCCATTCTGTGACTTCACACACCTCCATTCTATGACTTCACACACCTCCATTCTATGACTTCACACACCTCGATTCTGAGTTCACACACCTCCATTTTGAGATTTCACACACCTACATTCTCAGACTTCACACACCTCCATTCTATGACTTCACACACCTAACTTCTATGACTTCACACACCTCCATTGTATAACTTCACACACCTCTATTCTGTGACTTCACACACCTCCATTCTATGACCTCACACACCTCCATTCTATGACTTCACACACCTGCATTGTGACTTCACACACCTCCATTCTATGAGATCAAACACCTCCATTCTGACTTCACACACCTCCATTCTATGACTTCACACACTTCCATTCTGACTTCACACACCTCCATTCTATGAATTCACACAACTCCATCTGTCTTCACACACCTCCATTCGATGACTTCACACACCTCCATTCTTTGACTTCATGCACCTCCATTCTATGAGTTCACACACCTCCATTCTGTGACTTCACACACCTCCATTCTATGACTTCACACACCATCATTATTACTTCAGAATCATCCATTCTATGACTTCACACACCTCCATTCTATGACTTCACAAACCTCCGTTCTGTGACCTCACACACCTTCATTTTGAGGTCACACACCTCCATTCTGTGACTTCACACACCCCCATTCTGACTTCACACACCTCCATTCTATGACTTCACACACTTCCTTTCTGTGACTTCACACACCTCCATTCTGTGACTTCACACACCTCCATTCTGTGACTTCACACAGCTCTATTCTGTGACTTCACACACTTCCTTTCTGTGACTCCACACACCTCAATTCTGTGACTTCACACACCTCCATTCTATGACTTCACACACTTCCTTTCTGTGACTTCACACAGCTCCATTCTGTGACTTAACACATATCCATTCTGTGACTTCATACACCTCATTTCTATGACTTCACACACCTCCATTCTGTGACTTCACAGCCCTCCAGTCTGGGTTCACACACCTCCAATCTGTGACTTCACACCCCTCCATTCTGTGACTTCACACACCTCCATTCTATGACTTCCCACAACTCCATTCTATGACTTCACACACGTCCATTCTATGATTTTACACACCTCCATTCTGTGACTTCACACACCTCCATTCTATAAATTCACACACCTCCATTCTGTGACTTCACACACCTCCATTCTATGACTTCACACACCTCCATTCTATGACTTCACACACGTACATTCTGTGACTTCACACACCTCCATTCTATGATTTCACACACCTGCAGTCTGTGACTTCACACACCTCCATTCTATGACTTCACACACCTCCATTCTATAACTTAACACACCCACATTGTGACTTCACACCTCCATTCTATGAGTTCACACACCTGCATTGTGACTTCACACACCTCCATTCTATGACTTCACCCACCAACATTCTGACTTCACACACCTCCATTTTGACTTCACACGCCTAAGTTCTGTGACTTCACACACCTCCATTCTATGATTTCACACACTTCCATTCTATGACTTCACACACCTAGATTCTATGACTTCACACACCTCATTTCTGAGTTGACACACCTCCGTTCTTTGATTTCACACACCTCCAATCAGACTTCACACACCACCATTCTATGAGTTCACACACCTCCATTCTGACTTCACACACCTCCATTCTATGACTTCACACAGCTCCATTCTGACTTCACACAGCTCCATTCTATGACTTCGCACACATCTATTCTGACTTCACACACCTCCATTCTGTGACTTCACACACCTCCATTCTGTGACTTCACACACATCCATTTTGACTTCACACACTTCCGTTCTTTGACTTCACACACCTCCATTCTGTGACTTCACACACCTCCATCCCATGACTTCACACACCTCCATTCTATGAGATTACACACCACCATTCTATGAGTTCACACACCTACATTGTGACTTCACACACCTCCATTCTATGACTTCACACACCTTCATTTTTGCATCAGAATCATCCATTCTATGACTTCACACACCTCCATTGTATGATTTCACAAAATTCGATTCTGTGACTTCACACATCTCCATTCTGACTTCACACACATCCATTCTATTACTTCACACACTTCCATTCTATGACTTCACACACCTCCATTCTGTGACTTCACACACCTCCATTGTGAATTCACACACCTGCATTCTGTCACTTCACACACCTCCATTCTGTGATTTCACACACCTCCATTCTGTGACTTCACTCACCTCCATTTTTTGAATTCACATACCTCCATTCTTTGACTTCGCACACCTCCATTCCATGACTTCACACACCTCCATTCCATGAGTTCACACACCTCCATTCTATGAGTTCACACACCACCATTTTGACTTCACACACCTCCATTCTATGACTTCACACACCTTCATTCTTACTTCAGAAACATCCATTCTATGACTTCACACACCTCCATTCTGTGACTTCACACACCTCCATTCTGACTTCACACACCCCCATTCTGTGACTTAACACACCTTCAATCTGTGACTTGACACACCTCCATTCTATTACTTCACACACCTCCATTCTATGACTTCACAAACCTCCAATATATGACTTCACACACCTCCATTCTGTGACTTCACACACCTCCATTCTATGACTTCACACACCTCCATTTTGTGACTTCACACACCTACATTGTGACTTCACACACCTCCATTCTGACTTCACACACCTCAATTCTGTGACTTCACACACCTCCATTCTATGATTTCACACACCTCCATTCCATGACTTCACACACCTCCTTTCTGAGTTGACACACCTCCATTCTATGACTATACACACCTCCAATCTGACTTCACACACCTCCATTCTATGACTTCACACACCTCCATTCTGTGACTTCAAAAACCTCCATTCTATGACTTCACACACCTCCATTGTGACTTCACACACCATCATTCTTTGAGTTCACACACCGCCATTCTGACTTCACTCACCTCCATTCTGTGACTTCACACACCTCCATTCTGACTTCACACAGCTCCATCCTATGACTTCGCACACATCTATTCTGACTTCACACACCTCCATTCTTTGACTTCACACACCTCCATTCTATGACTTCACACACCTCCATTCTATGACTTCACACACCTCGATTCTGAGTTCACACACCTCCATTTTGAGATTTCACACACCTACATTCTCAGACTTCACACACCTCCATTCTATGACTTCACACACCTAAATTCTATGACTTCACACACCTCCATTGTATGACTTCACACACCTCTATTCTGTGCCTTCACACACCTCCATTCTATGACCTCACACACCTCCATTCTATGACTTCGCACACCTGCATTGTGACTTCACAAACCTCCATTCTATGAGTTCACACACTTCCATTCTGACTTCACACACCTCCATTCTATGAATTCACACAACTCCATCTGTCTTCACACACCTCCATTCGATGACTTCACACACCTCCATTCTTTGACTTCATGCAGCTCCATTCTATGAGTTCACACACCTCCATTCTGTGACTTCACACACCTTTATTGTTTGACTTCACACACCTCCATTCTTTGACTTCACACACCTCCATTCCATGACTTCACACACCTCCATTCTATGAGTTCACACACCTCCATTCTATGATTCACACACCTCCATTTTGACTTCACACACCTCCATTCTTTGACTTCATACACCTTCGTTCTCACTTCAGAAACATCCATTCTATGACTTCAGGCACCTCCATTCTATGACTTCACAAACCTCCGTTCTGTGACCACACAACTCCATTCTGAGTTCCCACACCTCCATTCTGTGACTTCACTCACCTCCATCCTGACTTCACACACCTCCATTCTGACTTCACAAACCTCAATTCTTTGACTTCACACACCTCCATTCTATGATTTCACACTCTTCCATTCTATGAATTCACACACCCCCATTGTATGACTTCACACACCCCCATTGTGACTTCACACACTCCATTCTATGAGTTCACACACCTCCATTCTGACTTCACACACCTCCATTCTATGGCTTCACACAGCTGCATTCTGACTTCAGACACCTCCATTTGTGACTTCACACACCACAATTTTGACTTCAAACACCTTCATTCTGTGAATTCACACACCTCCATTCTGTGACTTCACACACCTCCATTTTGACTTCACACACTTCCATTCTTTGACTTAACACACCTGCATTCTGTGACTTCACACACCACCATTGTTTGACTTCACAACCTATATTCTTGGACTTCACACACCTCCATTCCATGACTTCACACATCTCCATTTTATGAGTTCACCCACCTTCATTCTACTTCAGAAACATCCATTCTATGACTTCACACACCTCCATTCTATGACTTCACAAACCTCCATTCTGTGACTTCACACACCTCCATTCTGAGTTCACACACCTCAATTCCGTGACTTCACACACCTCAATTCTCACTTCACACACCTAAATTCTATGACTTCACACAATTCCATTCTATGACTTCACACACCTCCATTCTTTGACTTCACACACCTCCATTGTGAGTTCACACACCTCCATTCTGTGACTTCACACACCTCCATTCTGTGACTTCACAAACCTCCATTCTGTGACTTCACACACCTCCATTCTATGATTTCTCACACCTCCATTCTATTAATTCACACACCTCCATTCTGTGACTTCACACAACTCCATTCTATGACTTCCCACAACTCCATTCTGTGACTTCACACACCTCCATTCTGAGTTCACAAACCTCCATTCTGTGACTTCACACACCTCCATTCTATGAGTTCACACACCTCCATACTATGACTTCACACACCTCCAGTCTTTGAGTTCACACCCCTCCATTCTGTGACTTCACACACCTGCATTCTCTAAATTCACACACCTCCATTGTGACTTCCCACACCTCCAATCTGAGTTCACACACCTCCGTTCTGACTTCACACACCTCCATTCTATGACTTCACACACCTGAATTCTGTGACTTCACACGCCTCCATTATGACTTCATACACCTCCATTCTATGACTTCACACCCCTCCATTCTATGACTTCACACACCTAGATTCTGTGACTTCACACACCTCCATTCTGAGTTCACACACCTCCATTCTTTGAATTCACAGACCTCCATTCTGACTTCACACAGCTCCATAAAATGCCTTCACACACCTCCATTCTGCGACTTCGCACACCTCCATTCTGACTTCACACAGCTCCATTCTATGACTTCCCACACCTCCTTTCTATGATTTCACACACCTCCATTCTAGGACTTCACACACCTCCATTCTGTGACTTCACACACCTCCATTCTGAGTTCAAACACCTCCGTTCTGTGACTTAACACACCTCCATTCTGTGACTTCGCACACCTCCATTCCATGACTTCACACACCTCCATTCCATGAGTTCACACACCTCCATTCTATGACTTCACACACCTTCATTCGTACTTCAGAAACATCCATTCTATGACTTCACACACCTCCATTCTGTGACTTCACACACCTCCATTCTGACTTCACACACCCCCATTCTGTGACTTCATACACCTTCAATCTGTGACTTGACACACCTCCATTCTATTACTTCACACACCTCCATTCTATGACTTCACAAACCTCCAATATATGACTTCACACACCTCCATTCTGTGACTTCACACACCTCCATTCTATGACTGCACACACCTCCATTTTGTGACTTCACACACCTACATTGTGACTTCACACACCTCCATTCTGACTTCACACACCTCAATTCTGTGACTTCACACACCTCCATTCTATGATTTCACACACCTACATTCCATGACTTCACACACCTCCATTCTATGACTTCACACACCTCCTTTCTGAGTTGACACACCTCCATTCTATGACTTCACACACCTCCAATCTGACTTCACACACCTCCATTCTATGACTTCACACACCTCCATTCTGTGACTTCAAAAACCTCCATTCTATGACTTCACACACCTCCATTGTGACTTCACACACCATCATTCTATGAGTTCACACACCGCCATTCTGACTTCACTCACCTCCATTCTGTGACTTCACACACCTCCATGCTGACTTCACACAGCTCCATCCTATGACTTCGCACACATCTATTCTGACTTCACACACCTCCATTCTGTGACTTCACACACCTCCATTCTATGACTTCACACACCTCCATTCTATGACTTCACACACCTCGATTCTGAGTTCACACACCTCCATTTTGAGATTTCACACACCTACATTCTCAGACTTCACACACCTCCATTCTATGACTTCACACACCTAAATTCTATGACTTCACACACCTCCATTGTATGACTTCACACACCTCTATTCTGTGACTTCACACACCTCCATTCTATGACCTCACACACCTCCTTTCTATGACTTCGCACACCTGCATTGTGACTTCACACACCTCCATTCTATGAGATCACACACCTCCATTCTGACTTCACACACCTCCATTCTATGACTTCACACACTTCCATTCTGACTTCACACACCTCCATTCTATGAATTCACACAACTCCATCTGTCTTCACACACCTCCATTCGATGACTTCACACACCTCCATTCTTTGACTTCATGCACCTCCATTCTATGAGTTCACACACCTCCATTCTGTGACTTCACACACCTCCATTCTATGACTTCACACACCATCATTATTACTTCAGAATCATCCATTCTATGACTTCACACACCTCCATTCTATGACTTCACAAACCTCCGTTCTGTGACCTCACACACCTTCATTTTGAGGTCACACACCTCCATTCTGTGACTTCACACACCTCCATTCTATGACTTCACACACTTCCTTTCTGTGTCTTCACACACCTCCATTCTGTGACTTCACACACCTCCATTCTGTGACTTCACACAACTCCATTCTATGACTTCACACAGCTCCATTCTGTGACTTAACACACATCCATTCTGTGACTTCATACACCTCATTTCTATGACTTCACACACCTCCATTCTGTGACTTCACAGCCCTCCATTCTGGGTTCACACACCTCCAATCTGTGACTTCACACCCCTCCATTCTGTGACTTCACACACCTCCATTCTATGACTTCCCACAACTCCATTCTATGACTTCACACACGTCCATTCTGTGACTTCACACACCTCCATTCTATGACTTCACACACCTCCATTCTATGACTCCACACACGTACATTCTGTGACTTCACACACCTCCATTCTATGATTTCACACACCTGCAGTCTGTGACTTCACACACCTCCATTCTATGACTTCACACACCTCCATTCTATAACTTAACACACCCACATTGTGACTTCACACCTTCATTCTATGAGTTCACACACCTGCATTGTGACTTCACACACCTCCATTCTATGACTTCACCCACCAACATTCTGACTTCACACACCTCTATTTTGACTTCACACGCCTAAGTTCTGTGACTTCACACACCTCCATTCTATGATTTCACACACTTCCATTCTATGACTTCACACACCTAGATTCTATGACTTCACACACCTCATTTCGGAGTTGACACACCTCCGTCCTTTGATTTCACACACCTCCAATCAGACTTCACACACCACCATTCTATGACTTCACACACCTCCATTGTGACTTCACACACCTCCATTCTATGAGTTCACACACCTCCATTCTGACTTCACACACCTCCATTCTATGACTTCACACAGCTCCATTCTGACTTCACACAGCTCCATTCTATGACTTCGCACACATCTATTCTGACTTCACACACCTCCATTCTGTGACTTCACACACCTCCATTCTGTGACTTCACACACCTCCATTCTGTGACTTCACACACATCCATTTTGACTTCACACACTTCCGTTCTTTGACTTCACACACCTCCATTCTGTGACTTCACACACCTCCATTCCATGACTTCACACACCTCCATTCTATGAGATTACACACCACCATTCTATGAGTTCACACACCTACATTGTGACTTCACACACCTCCATTCTATGACTTCACACACCTTCATTTTTGCATCAGAATCATCCATTCTATGACTTCACACACCTCCATTCTATGATTTCACAAAATTCGATTCTGTGACTTCACACATCTCCATTCTGACTTCACACACCTCCATTCTATTACTTCACACACTTCCATTCTATGACTTCACACACCTGCATTCTGTGACTTCACACACCTCCATTGTGAATTCACACACCTGCATTCTGTCACTTCACACACCTCCATTCTGTGATTTCACACACCTCCATTCTG
The DNA here is from genome assembly GCA_024803745.1 of Megascapheus bottae. Taxonomy (NCBI): domain Eukaryota; kingdom Metazoa; phylum Chordata; class Mammalia; order Rodentia; family Geomyidae; genus Megascapheus; species Megascapheus bottae. The sequence continues at coordinate 1,336 of JANJXV010001021.1, read as the reverse complement.
TGACTTCACTCACCTCCATTTTTTGAATTCACATACCTCCATTTTTTGACTTCGCACACCTCCATTCCATGACTTCACACACCTCCATTCCATGAGTTCACACACCTCCATTCTATGAGTTCACACACCACCATTTTGACTTCACACACCTCCATTCTATGACTTCACACACCTTCATTCTTACTTCAGAAACATCCATTCTATGACTTCACACACCTCCATTCTGTGACTTCACACACCTCCATTCTGACTTCACACACCCCCATTCTGTGACTTCACACACCTTCAATCTGTGACATGACACACCTCCAATCTATTACTTCACACACCTCCATTCTATGACTTCACAAACCTCCAATATATGACTTCACACACCTCCATTCTATGACTTCACACACCTCCATTCTGTGACTTCACACACCTACATTGTGACTTCACACACCTCCATTCTGACCTCACACACCTCAATTCTGTGACTTCACACACCTCCATTCTATGATTTCACACACCTCCATTCCATGACTTCACACACCTCCATCCTATGACTTCACACACCTCCTTTCTGAGTTGACACACCTCCATTCTATGACTTCATACACCTCCATTCTGTGACTTCAAAAGCCTCCATTCTATGACTTCACACACCTCCATTGTGACTTCATACACCATCATTCTATGAGTTCACACACCGCCATTCTGACTTCACTCACCTCCATTCTGTGACTTCACACACCTCCATTCTGACTTCACACAGCTCCATTCTATGACTTCGCACACATCTATTCTGACTTCACACACCTCCATTCTGTGACTTCACACACCTCCATTCTATGACTTCACAAACCTCCATTCTATGACTTCACAGACCCCCATTGTGTGACTTCACACACCTCCATTCTATGACTTCACACACCTCCATTCTATGACTTCACACACCTCGATTCTGAGTTCACACACCTCCATTTTGAGATTTCACACACCTACATTCTCAGACTTCACACACCTCCATTCTATGACTTCACACACCTAAATTCTATGACTTCACACACCTCCATTGTATGACTTCACACACCTCTATTCTGTGCCTTCACACACCTCCATTCTATGACCTCACACACCTCCATTCTATGACTTCGCACACCTGCATTGTGACTTCACAAACCTCCATTCTATGAGTTCACACACCTCCATTCTGACTTCACACACCTCCATTCCATGACTTCACACACTTCCATTCTGACTTCACACACCTACATTCTATGAATCCCCACAACTCCATTCGATGACTTCACACACCTCCATTCTTTGACTTCATGCACCTCCATTCTATGAGTTC